>JAHPZR010038692.1:0-14288 GCA_019787425.1 Platygyra sinensis | reverse complement strand
GGAGCCTGGTGGTACAAGGACTGTCATTACTCCAACCTGAACGGTGTCTATCATCACGGACAACACTCGTCACACGCTGATGGCGTCAACTGGTATCACTGGAAAGGATATAAATACTCCGTCAAGAGAGCTGACATGAAAATCAGACCAGTGAACTTTTAAGAACCCTCCGTGCTGAAGTTCCTTGTTCACTTGCTGATCAAGGCAAAGAAGTGTTTGAAAAAGAAATGTTTATTAAGTGACTAGGCGATTAAAATATGTGAAAAATGAGTTTGTTATCATTTATTTACTATTTCTTACTCTTCATTTTCCACTTTGAACTTCTTTTCTTTAGTTTGTCTTTCTTTCTCGTTCGCTCTCTCAGTCTTGTCCCGTTATCTTGTTTTTTTCGGCCTGAAAATACTGTTATAAGATCACAAGCAATATTTTTTTGTGTGTGTAAAACAATTCTTCCACTGATTTTTTGCATACGTTAGAAAAGTTCTAGCTGCTCAAGTTAACTTTGACGGAGTTGGTCCGATGTGAAAAATGAGAAACTCTTGCATGGATCTCACCTTTGTTCATCTCGCTTTTTGCTGCTCACCGTATCTTTCGACGGAATACGTCGTCAGCTATTGCTCTAGCAGTACTATTGATTTTTTTCAACTTCGCCTACCTAAAATACCTAGATACATAAAATTCCTAATACTGCAAAGCCAGAAACGTCGCCGGCACAAGAGTAAAGTCGTATTTGAGTTATAAGGGCTCAGCTGGAAGAGTTATTAATAACAAAACCATTTAATGCAAGGCATGAGTAGCGTCAGTGATTGTTGGTAATAGCCCTTTTCACGGTTACCTTTTCTCATTTGCATTACAATAAATTCTGGCATGTATGTGAGGCAATTTCGGGCTATTTTGCAGTTTTAGCCCGAAATTGCCTCGCATCCACGTTGAATTACATTGTAATGCAAATGAGAAAAATTAACCGTGAAATGGGCTATTAGGTCAATGAGACAAATAATTTCAGTGTGATTTCCGGAAATTTCCTGGTGCGGATAGAACAAGATATTTGAATCAAAACTTATGTTAACAACAAAATTACTCTTTTACAACTCCTCAGACATTGTGCTTTCTCTTCGATATCTACCACTGTTTTCTACTCACAATGGCTTCTGCAATCCATGGAAAATTCTGTCACTGACTTTGACATAACAGGATTCTAAAAGTTTGTAACATTATGTTCGGTTGTTCGAAAAGTGGATAACGTTATCCACCGGATAAATCACTATCCACTGGATAGCGTGGTTTGTTTTGTCAATACTTATCCGCTGGATAGTGATTTATTCACTGGATAGCGTTATCCAGCCTTTGAACAACCGGGGCCAGATAATTAGAGTGTCCAAGTAGACTTATTATCTACAAAGCTGACCATGACTCTGTATGAACAATAACTATGGTTCCCAACCTTTCTATAGATGGTATCACAGTAAGAGTAAGAAATGAGTAACAACCCGTAAAATAGGGTGCTTTGTAGTCTATTATAATATAATTTTGCTACAAAAGTGTGAATTTATCTCTCGAGGAACTCAAAAACGTTACAGTATTTTTGAACTTTCTGCAGGTACCGGAGCACAGATTACGTAAGCTTACGTAAAACAAAAGAAATAAAAGACAGGAAACAAAACAACTCCAAATAAAGACTATTCCCAAGTTACCAAAAATACAAAGCTTTCCGGTACCTGCAGATAGATCCAGTATTTTCTTCTAATACAAGAACTGTTCAGATAGCCAAATTCCCCTGAAATAAGTCACTATTTAACCAACATGACAGCTCTCTTGGCCGCCATGTAAATGCCGCGTCGCGCAATTTCTTAGAAATTCAAGCGTAGTCTATCACCAAGCCAAGATCTTATTCGGAGCAAAAATTTGTGTGAATGTTTACTTTCAACTACTTTTATACGTCATGAAAGTAAAATCTCAGGAGGATCAATAGTTTTGTAGTTTGAATTTTAGTCACGTCAAGTGAAAACAATGGTGACATGTTATGCTTAGTTAAGAACATATTAGGAACATCTCCAGCTACATCTCCAGGCTGATTTCTCACTAAGCACCTGGCCCCAGTTGTTCAAAGGCTGGATAACGCTATCCACCGGATAAATCACTATCCAGCGGATAGCGTGGTTTGTTTTGTTAACACTTATCCACTGGAGAGTGATTTATCCGGTGGATAGCGTTACCCAGCCTTTGAACAACTGGGGCCTGATAAATAAGAACAGATCAGCTTGAACCCGGAAATTATGTATTCTTATCTGCGGGTGTTTACTGTATCTTCTGTGACCACATCAAACGCATGCAGTGTATCCTTGGTTGGTAGAAACCAAAATTTAGTCTTTTGCATGCTACGATCAGGGGGCAGACTTTTCTACTACGGTGGAGAGCACCAGAAAAGATGAGATTGAACCAAATTCTACTTTTTCGGTTTTATCAATACACGTTTTGAAAATATCAATTGTTTTAACTGATTTTACTCACTTTTCTTTCACCTGTAATTCTAAGAATTAACTCACTGTTTTTTTTTTGTTTGTTTTTCATTTTAAGGAGTCTATTAGCTTTTACCACACTTCGAAATGTATTTATCATGTTCACATTTTCGTGCTGGTATCTTTCCAGTACAAGAGCCCGGGTTTGAACAGCTGATTGAGGGTGTAATATTCGCTCCAAGCTGAACGTTTTCTAGCCTGGTCTCTAGAGATGTCAGTGATCCAAACCAACAGACAAATAATCCATGACATTGTTTTTATTTGATATGATAAATATCTGATATCTGTAAAAGTGGGCCAGGATCAAAGAATAAATTACTGACCGCAACACTAGGATTCACTTAACATACAAGTCTAACAACAGCAGAGAACTATTACAGACTGTTCATCGTGCACACAATTCTATAGTCATACCCGACTAAATGTTGGAGCGTGCCAACAAAATCAAACATAATTACTCTGCTTTAAGCATAAGCTACAACCCGAGAGTTGCCTGTACACTATTTTACTACGTACATAACCTAATTGAAGTGCGTAAGAGCTCATTTAACACACCACTGTTCATTCATATCGAATTTTCATCAATGTAAGTGTTAGAGAGAATAGTAGAAATATAAATGAGCACATTATAAAACATGGTGGACATTTCGGATTGTAACAGCCCGAGTTCTTAAAGCTTACTTAATCATTTTATTGTTATGTGCAATACAAAGCATAAAGATGCTTTGTGACTGCACTATGTTTAATCTCGTCCAAACATGTGCCACTAATGCGTCTGCCAAAGGGGAATCCAATTGGCGTAAGTGATTTTGCAAATTTTAATCACAATTTCGCGTTAAATGAACCGAAGCACCAATATCTACCACTGCTTCGTGCTCACGAGGGTTACTGCTACAACTGAAGTGACCTAGAAGCTCCAAGAAACGCCTTTACAAGAGGCAAGAAGATTAAAAAAAGTCCGTTGCGTGCTTTTTAATTGCCAGATGGATATTAACACTGTGGGACGTCGCGTTTAGATACAATGAATTGTTTTTAAGAGTAAAATCCATTAGAAGTTGCATTTGAAGGACAGCACTGTCTACCTGACGTATTTCAATAATTAAACGCCATCATTGCAGCCCGAACAAACTAAAATTCATCACAGTTATTAGTTTTCTTTTGAAAAAAAGTTCTTAAGTACATAAGTATTGGGGTATAAACAGTTCTTTCAAATATACGACTTAAGGTTCGGAGGTAACCCAGGGGTAGAATAGGCGAGAATCGCCGAGACCCACCTCACGAAAGATTAGCAATTCGAATCAAGTTAAAAGCTGAATGCCTTTCTTGTCTACCTCAATTCGAGAGGCTTAATAAATTGAAACAATTTATTGCATTTCATTGATGGATGCTGTCAGATATTGAATGAGAAAGGGTAAACTCGCAATCTTCAGCAGAGCAAGAGCATTCATCATTGTGATGTTCCGTGGTTGACGCGTTTTTCAAACGATTAATCTACGTGAATGTCGTATTTACAAAATAACAGTCAAAAGGATGGTAAGACAAAAGACTCTTCGCTTATTTGTAGCATCCAAACGGCAAATACCAAAACGCATTCAAATGTTCTGGCTACAGCCCATTTAACACTAAACTTGTATGTTGTTCAATTGAATGAAAGACAAAACAGATTTAAAATAAGTGCTTAGCCTTTACGTCATATATGTCACGCTACCCTAGTCAAATAATTGTCACGCCATCCCTTGACCGTTGCAACACTTAAGTTTACCTAAGAAATACACATGATACGATCTGTACAAATGAAGTTTTATGAGGCGGTATTCTGCTCGTCCTCTCTGCTCTTGTCGTCAGGTTTTTGCTCTTGCATGTTCTTGTCCTTGTCCCATTTGACGGAGTATTTGTTGTGCTTGATGGCAGTGTCAGTGACTGACTCACAAGTCGTTGTACAGGGGTGAAGTCCATCCACCCGTCCGAGAAGCCAGTCACGGCAGCCACTCTCCTGGTCATTAGTTACGTTACTTTTCACCCAGCCGCTTAACCAGGCCTGGAATCTGGAGTGAAGACGGTTCGCCACAATAGGATGGCACTGATAATCAAACAACAAAAACAATCAACTCATCCTCACCCTCGATCTCTCCCTGTCCCCAGGTCAAAATATCGATTCTCCTACAGATCGCTGGACATTTTGTTTGATTCTAGTTCTGAGAATTAATCGCTACTGACAGTGACGATCAAAGAGAGCCAGGAACATTTCCGCGAGAAAATTTCGGCATCTTTTTGTACTTGCTTAGGAGAACCTGAAATAGACCCTTTTCCAAAATGGCGGCTGAAAATTCGAATAAGTTAAAATTAGTAAAATTAAAAACGTATACCGTATACCGACGTTTAAATGACTGGGGGTATCGCATATACCCCCAGTCTTACAAACGTCTGTAAATTTCTCGATTTTCAACTTACATTTTCTCAGCTGATGTCACACCCGAAATGCTGAAACTTTGCATGGTTACTAAAGTAAAAGTGTTCTTTCTAGTGCTGGTATACGTTTTTAATTTTGGCTTATTTGAATTTTCGGCCGCTACTTTGGAGAATGGTCTATTCTATTCGGCAGACGACCTAGAGTCCAAGTTTTCTTCAAAAGTTTAGTTGCAAAGCCGTTTTTTTCAGCCACGGAAGTCAACCAAAAGTTTATTTTCTTGCTAAGATACCGTGCGTTTTCACCGCGCACCAACAGGCTAGATAGCTCACAATTTGGCACTTGCAACTTGACGTTTTTAACGAAAATATGAGAAAATCCGACTTCCAGTTCACTTCCGTCTCTCAAAAACGCCTGTGGTTGAGCTCCCTCTGAAGTCGCTACATGTACTGACCTCTTTTGCTCTTTTCAAAGCTTGCCGTCTGTACAAGTAATCTTCGCTGTTATTTCCTTCGCTTTCAGCTTCATCAGTGGAAGAACCATTGTCGTTCGTAGTCGACTCTTTCTCAGTGCTTGGAGTGATCGAGGACTTCATCCGTGCGTTGGAACGCACCGTCCTGTAAATGAAAGCCAAGCAACAAGATTTTCAAAGAATTCTCTTTACCAAGTATTACAAATACTCCTTTCAATATTGAGTTCTGAGTACAACCTGTTCAACTCGACAAGAACGCTGATGCAACAATTATCTGCGCGCTCAAACAGTTAAGATAGAAAAAGTTCTTCTTACCTTGGTAAAAATATTGGTTTGTTCTGTAAATGATCCTTAACTTCCGTGGACACCTCTTCACTGCCGACAAATTTTTCAACGTATTCATTCCATTTCTGAAGTTAAAAGGGACAATTGCATTTAGGCGCAGTTGTGTTCGATTAGAAGTGAAAAAGAATAGACCACATAGGAGTTGCCTTGTACCTCTGTGTCACCAAGGGTACAACACAACTTATATAAAATTGTGTCTCAGGGCCCAGTTATATGGACTCGGGTACCCGAGACAATCCTTCCCATGATGCAACTTTATCGAGCGTTTAAATGTGAAAACGTGGTTCCTGTAGGCTGAGTCAAAGTTAACCGAACATGATTATTAGTAACCCTTACTGAATAATCAAATGTGCAAATATTCCTCTTTCTTCGAGTTTTCCTCGGTCGTTCGATCACAGTGGGTTTTGCCGAGTTAATTTTCACTTTTCGATGCGAATTTCTGCTTTAAATCCAAATCTAAGCATTACGCGACACTCCCACGCCGAGAGTTGTCCCGGTTAGGCGAGCCAAAGCGTTTATATGAAGAAAAGTTGTCCCGCTTGCCAGGGTTGCCCTATCCTACCGAGGTGAGACGGCTCGCCCACTCGAGTTATCTCGCCCCCCGAGACGGGTTTGCGATCCTGATGTAAACGGCTGGTTGAATTTTGGAAAGAAACAAGTCGAATGTTACCTTGGCCAGGGCAGCTCGTCTATTACTCGAAACCTTAAAAATCTTTTTTTTAAATAATCAAGTTGTGAATTTTTGGAAAAGAAATTTAAACTGAAGGTTTTTCAGTCGTAAGTAACGACTCACTGTCTCAGCACTAACAGTTCCAAGCTACAAAAATCATCCCAACGGACTTCCTTATTCTGAGAATTTGGTGTCAGACAATATTTGTTTGGAAATGTATCGACAGTCTTGCAACTGGCCGTACCTCGACTTCCACTGGATCTTCTGAATGAGTGTCTTCAGTATCAAGTAGCTCTATACTCAGCCTGCATATATTCTTGTCCTTGTGCTGTTCAATGGGAAAGGTGAAACAGTTTATCACTACAATATCCAGGAAAAAATCGACACTCATTTACACATCATTGAATTATCTGATCACCCACTCAAACTCTCTAATTCCTATCGCAATCAAGAGTTAAAAGAGACATTGCAAAGTTGGTAAGAGACTTACAATAACAACTTTGTAGCAATTCTCATCCGACAACAGTGACTCGTATCTCTTCTGATAAGCCGCCTCTGACACTGCGCGGGTGTGCTGAGTGGCAGAGCTTCCGCCAGTGGCCAGGTTGCCTTGTTCCTGTTGGTACAGTTCAGTGACCTGACCGCACGACTCGTCGGTTACTATGGTTTGGAGCTAAGAGAAGAACAACAACAAACCACGTCAACAGTGTCACGGTCATGAAAGGAGATAGGAGTTGCAAAAACGTTTGATTTCTGGCAGTCTGTCATAGATTGGTGTTTCACCTTTCCCATTGAACAGCACAAGGACAAGAATATATGCAGGCTGAGTATAGAGCTACTTGATACTGAAGACACTCATTCAGAAGATCCAGTGGAAGTCGAGGTACGGCCAGTTGCAAGACTGTCGATACATTTCCAAACAAATATTGTCTGACACCAAATTCTCAGAATAAGGAAGTCCGTTGGGATGATTTTTGTAGCTTGGAACTGTTAGTGCTGAGACAGTGAGTCGTTACTTACGACTGAAAAACCTTCAGTTTAAATTTCTTTTCCAAAAATTCACAACTTGATTATTTAAAAAAAAGATTTTTAAGGTTTCGAGTAATAGACGAGCTGCCCTGGCCAAGGTAACATTCGACTTGTTTCTTTCCAAAATTCAACCAGCCGTTTACATCAGGATCGCAAACCCGTCTCGGGGGGCGAGATAACTCGAGTGGGCGAGCCGTCTCACCTCGGTAGGATAGGGCAACCCTGGCAAGCGGGACAACTTTTCTTCATATAAACGCTTTGGCTCGCCTAACCGGGACAACTCTCGGCGTGGGAGTGTCGCGTAATGCTTAGATTTGGATTTAAAGCAGAAATTCGCATCGAAAAAGTGAAAATTAACTCGGCAAAACCCACTGTGATCGAACGACCGAGGAAAACTCGAAGAAAGAGGAATATTTGCACATTTGATTATTCAGTAAGGGTTACTAATAATCATGTTCGGTTAACTTTGACTCAGCCTACAGGAACCACGTTTTCACATTTAAACGCTCGATAAAGTTGCATCATGGGAAGGATTGTCTCGGGTACCCGAGTCCATATAACTGGGCCCTGAGACACAATTTTATATAAGTTGTGTTGTACCCTTGGTGACACAGAGGTACAAGGCAACTCCTATGTGGTCTATTCTTTTTCACTTCTAATCGAACACAACTGCGCCTAAATGCAATTGTCCCTTTTAACTTCAGAAATGGAATGAATACGTTGAAAAATTTGTCGGCAGTGAAGAGGTGTCCACGGAAGTTAAGGATCATTTACAGAACAAACCAATATTTTTACCAAGGTAAGAAGAACTTTTTCTATCTTAACTGTTTGAGCGCGCAGATAATTGTTGCATCAGCGTTCTTGTCGAGTTGAACAGGTTGTACTCAGAACTCAATATTGAAAGGAGTATTTGTAATACTTGGTAAAGAGAATTCTTTGAAAATCTTGTTGCTTGGCTTTCATTTACAGGACGGTGCGTTCCAACGCACGGATGAAGTCCTCGATCACTCCAAGCACTGAGAAAGAGTCGACTACGAACGACAACCACAGGCGTTTTTGAGAGACGGAAGTGAACTGGAAGTCGGATTTTCTCATATTTTCGTTAAAAACGTCAAGTTGCAAGTGCCAAATTGTGAGCTATCTAGCCTGTTGGTGCGCGGTGAAAACGCACGGTATCTTAGCAAGAAAATAAACTTTTGGTTGACTTCCGTGGCTGAAAAAAACGGCTTTGCAACTAAACTTTTGAAGAAAACTTGGACTCT
Organism: Platygyra sinensis; assembly: GCA_019787425.1. Taxonomy (NCBI): domain Eukaryota; kingdom Metazoa; phylum Cnidaria; class Anthozoa; order Scleractinia; family Merulinidae; genus Platygyra; species Platygyra sinensis. The sequence continues at coordinate 5,584 of JAHPZR010038692.1, read as the reverse complement.
AGGTCGTCTGCCGAATAGAATAGACCATTCTCCAAAGTAGCGGCCGAAAATTCAAATAAGCCAAAATTAAAAACGTATACCAGCACTAGAAAGAACACTTTTACTTTAGTAACCATGCAAAGTTTCAGCATTTCGGGTGTGACATCAGCTGAGAAAATGTAAGTTGAAAATCGAGAAATTTACAGACGTTTGTAAGACTGGGGGTATATGCGATACCCCCAGTCATTTAAACGTCGGTATACGGTATACGTTTTTAATTTTACTAATTTTAACTTATTCGAATTTTCAGCCGCCATTTTGGAAAAGGGTCTATTTCAGGTTCTCCTAAGCAAGTACAAAAAGATGCCGAAATTTTCTCGCGGAAATGTTCCTGGCTCTCTTTGATCGTCACTGTCAGTAGCGATTAATTCTCAGAACTAGAATCAAACAAAATGTCCAGCGATCTGTAGGAGAATCGATATTTTGACCTGGGGACAGGGAGAGATCGAGGGTGAGGATGAGTTGATTGTTTTTGTTGTTTGATTATCAGTGCCATCCTATTGTGGCGAACCGTCTTCACTCCAGATTCCAGGCCTGGTTAAGCGGCTGGGTGAAAAGTAACGTAACTAATGACCAGGAGAGTGGCTGCCGTGACTGGCTTCTCGGACGGGTGGATGGACTTCACCCCTGTACAACGACTTGTGAGTCAGTCACTGACACTGCCATCAAGCACAACAAATACTCCGTCAAATGGGACAAGGACAAGAACATGCAAGAGCAAAAACCTGACGACAAGAGCAGAGAGGACGAGCAGAATACCGCCTCATAAAACTTCATTTGTACAGATCGTATCATGTGTATTTCTTAGGTAAACTTAAGTGTTGCAACGGTCAAGGGATGGCGTGACAATTATTTGACTAGGGTAGCGTGACATATATGACGTAAAGGCTAAGCACTTATTTTAAATCTGTTTTGTCTTTCATTCAATTGAACAACATACAAGTTTAGTGTTAAATGGGCTGTAGCCAGAACATTTGAATGCGTTTTGGTATTTGCCGTTTGGATGCTACAAATAAGCGAAGAGTCTTTTGTCTTACCATCCTTTTGACTGTTATTTTGTAAATACGACATTCACGTAGATTAATCGTTTGAAAAACGCGTCAACCACGGAACATCACAATGATGAATGCTCTTGCTCTGCTGAAGATTGCGAGTTTACCCTTTCTCATTCAATATCTGACAGCATCCATCAATGAAATGCAATAAATTGTTTCAATTTATTAAGCCTCTCGAATTGAGGTAGACAAGAAAGGCATTCAGCTTTTAACTTGATTCGAATTGCTAATCTTTCGTGAGGTGGGTCTCGGCGATTCTCGCCTATTCTACCCCTGGGTTACCTCCGAACCTTAAGTCGTATATTTGAAAGAACTGTTTATACCCCAATACTTATGTACTTAAGAACTTTTTTCAAAAGAAAACTAATAACTGTGATGAATTTTAGTTTGTTCGGGCTGCAATGATGGCGTTTAATTATTGAAATACGTCAGGTAGACAGTGCTGTCCTTCAAATGCAACTTCTAATGGATTTTACTCTTAAAAACAATTCATTGTATCTAAACGCGACGTCCCACAGTGTTAATATCCATCTGGCAATTAAAAAGCACGCAACGGACTTTTTTTAATCTTCTTGCCTCTTGTAAAGGCGTTTCTTGGAGCTTCTAGGTCACTTCAGTTGTAGCAGTAACCCTCGTGAGCACGAAGCAGTGGTAGATATTGGTGCTTCGGTTCATTTAACGCGAAATTGTGATTAAAATTTGCAAAATCACTTACGCCAATTGGATTCCCCTTTGGCAGACGCATTAGTGGCACATGTTTGGACGAGATTAAACATAGTGCAGTCACAAAGCATCTTTATGCTTTGTATTGCACATAACAATAAAATGATTAAGTAAGCTTTAAGAACTCGGGCTGTTACAATCCGAAATGTCCACCATGTTTTATAATGTGCTCATTTATATTTCTACTATTCTCTCTAACACTTACATTGATGAAAATTCGATATGAATGAACAGTGGTGTGTTAAATGAGCTCTTACGCACTTCAATTAGGTTATGTACGTAGTAAAATAGTGTACAGGCAACTCTCGGGTTGTAGCTTATGCTTAAAGCAGAGTAATTATGTTTGATTTTGTTGGCACGCTCCAACATTTAGTCGGGTATGACTATAGAATTGTGTGCACGATGAACAGTCTGTAATAGTTCTCTGCTGTTGTTAGACTTGTATGTTAAGTGAATCCTAGTGTTGCGGTCAGTAATTTATTCTTTGATCCTGGCCCACTTTTACAGATATCAGATATTTATCATATCAAATAAAAACAATGTCATGGATTATTTGTCTGTTGGTTTGGATCACTGACATCTCTAGAGACCAGGCTAGAAAACGTTCAGCTTGGAGCGAATATTACACCCTCAATCAGCTGTTCAAACCCGGGCTCTTGTACTGGAAAGATACCAGCACGAAAATGTGAACATGATAAATACATTTCGAAGTGTGGTAAAAGCTAATAGACTCCTTAAAATGAAAAACAAACAAAAAAAAAACAGTGAGTTAATTCTTAGAATTACAGGTGAAAGAAAAGTGAGTAAAATCAGTTAAAACAATTGATATTTTCAAAACGTGTATTGATAAAACCGAAAAAGTAGAATTTGGTTCAATCTCATCTTTTCTGGTGCTCTCCACCGTAGTAGAAAAGTCTGCCCCCTGATCGTAGCATGCAAAAGACTAAATTTTGGTTTCTACCAACCAAGGATACACTGCATGCGTTTGATGTGGTCACAGAAGATACAGTAAACACCCGCAGATAAGAATACATAATTTCCGGGTTCAAGCTGATCTGTTCTTATTTATCAGGCCCCAGTTGTTCAAAGGCTGGGTAACGCTATCCACCGGATAAATCACTCTCCAGTGGATAAGTGTTAACAAAACAAACCACGCTATCCGCTGGATAGTGATTTATCCGGTGGATAGCGTTATCCAGCCTTTGAACAACTGGGGCCAGGTGCTTAGTGAGAAATCAGCCTGGAGATGTAGCTGGAGATGTTCCTAATATGTTCTTAACTAAGCATAACATGTCACCATTGTTTTCACTTGACGTGACTAAAATTCAAACTACAAAACTATTGATCCTCCTGAGATTTTACTTTCATGACGTATAAAAGTAGTTGAAAGTAAAACATTCACACAAATTTTTGCTCCGAATAAGATCTTGGCTTGGTGATAGACTACGCTTGAATTTCTAAGAAATTGCGCGACGCGGCATTTACATGGCGGCCAAGAGAGCTGTCATGTTGGTTAAATAGTGACTTATTTCAGGGGAATTTGGCTATCTGAACAGTTCTTGTATTAGAAGAAAATACTGGATCTATCTGCAGGTACCGGAAAGCTTTGTATTTTTGGTAACTTGGGAATAGTCTTTATTTGGAGTTGTTTTGTTTCCTGTCTTTTATTTCTTTTGTTTTACGTAAGCTTACGTAATCTGTGCTCCGGTACCTGCAGAAAGTTCAAAAATACTGTAACGTTTTTGAGTTCCTCGAGAGATAAATTCACACTTTTGTAGCAAAATTATATTATAATAGACTACAAAGCACCCTATTTTACGGGTTGTTACTCATTTCTTACTCTTACTGTGATACCATCTATAGAAAGGTTGGGAACCATAGTTATTGTTCATACAGAGTCATGGTCAGCTTTGTAGATAATAAGTCTACTTGGACACTCTAATTATCTGGCCCCGGTTGTTCAAAGGCTGGATAACGCTATCCAGTGAATAAATCACTATCCAGCGGATAAGTATTGACAAAACAAACCACGCTATCCAGTGGATAGTGATTTATCCGGTGGATAACGTTATCCACTTTTCGAACAACCGAACATAATGTTACAAACTTTTAGAATCCTGTTATGTCAAAGTCAGTGACAGAATTTTCCATGGATTGCAGAAGCCATTGTGAGTAGAAAACAGTGGTAGATATCGAAGAGAAAGCACAATGTCTGAGGAGTTGTAAAAGAGTAATTTTGTTGTTAACATAAGTTTTGATTCAAATATCTTGTTCTATCCGCACCAGGAAATTTCCGGAAATCACACTGAAATTATTTGTCTCATTGACCTAATAGCCCATTTCACGGTTAATTTTTCTCATTTGCATTACAATGTAATTCAACGTGGATGCGAGGCAATTTCGGGCTAAAACTGCAAAATAGCCCGAAATTGCCTCACATACATGCCAGAATTTATTGTAATGCAAATGAGAAAAGGTAACCGTGAAAAGGGCTATTACCAACAATCACTGACGCTACTCATGCCTTGCATTAAATGGTTTTGTTATTAATAACTCTTCCAGCTGAGCCCTTATAACTCAAATACGACTTTACTCTTGTGCCGGCGACGTTTCTGGCTTTGCAGTATTAGGAATTTTATGTATCTAGGTATTTTAGGTAGGCGAAGTTGAAAAAAATCAATAGTACTGCTAGAGCAATAGCTGACGACGTATTCCGTCGAAAGATACGGTGAGCAGCAAAAAGCGAGATGAACAAAGGTGAGATCCATGCAAGAGTTTCTCATTTTTCACATCGGACCAACTCCGTCAAAGTTAACTTGAGCAGCTAGAACTTTTCTAACGTATGCAAAAAATCAGTGGAAGAATTGTTTTACACACACAAAAAAATATTGCTTGTGATCTTATAACAGTATTTTCAGGCCGAAAAAAACAAGATAACGGGACAAGACTGAGAGAGCGAACGAGAAAGAAAGACAAACTAAAGAAAAGAAGTTCAAAGTGGAAAATGAAGAGTAAGAAATAGTAAATAAATGATAACAAACTCATTTTTCACATATTTTAATCGCCTAGTCACTTAATAAACATTTCTTTTTCAAACACTTCTTTGCCTTGATCAGCAAGTGAACAAGGAACTTCAGCACGGAGGGTTCTTAAAAGTTCACTGGTCTGATTTTCATGTCAGCTCTCTTGACGGAGTATTTATATCCTTTCCAGTGATACCAGTTGACGCCATCAGCGTGTGACGAGTGTTGTCCGTGATGATAGACACCGTTCAGGTTGGAGTAATGACAGTCCTTGTACCACCAGGCTCCTTTAAAGGACACAGCACAGTTAGTGCTGTAGCTGTCATTATCCTGATCTTTGGTGGTAAAGGGATAACCACGATGATAAGAAAGAGAATCACCAGCAGTTCCTGAAACCAAAACACGAACATTGATCTGCGTTAGACAGATGCACTTAGTTGATACACTGTCACAAACCTACCATCAACTCCCGAGAGGAATGCAGCGAATTCGCGGACCTTTTATTCTAAAAATTATTTTAACATATCTGGAGACTTTTTTACTTTGACACTCGCTCATTAGATCATACCACTCGTTTTTATTCACATTTGTACCTTATTATTTATCTCAAGCATTTTACCCCCAAATTCTTTCGCTTTTCACACGTTTTTGCTTTAATCTGTATATAAGCCCTACGCGGAATATTTTTTTTCTTATCCCTGATGATGCCGTAGATTGTTGAAAGCTTGGATTTTAAACGGTTTT
>JAHPZR010038688.1:0-14761 GCA_019787425.1 Platygyra sinensis | reverse complement strand
GTATACGTATAAAGAGTGTGTGAAATATTGGTGTAGTATGCCAATCAATCCCGATTTGACGAAACTAGGCGCGCACGGTGGTCCCGGTTAATTTTTCAGTCAGCTCGCAAGGCAATGCGACATGGGTTATTCTTGCAACCACGAACACGAGAAGGAGATTTTATTTGTTGCACGAGGAGGAGAGGATCTTGCCAAAATATATTTTAGGGCTGGTATCTGTCATCACAGTGATTTCTTCATGTCTTGAATTCAAAGGTTATTCGGCAGTACCAGATAGAACTGTTTGGTACAGAAGTTGATTTGTCGGACACAAATCAGCAACGGGGTCGAGAAACTCGACCCAAACACCACACGTATAAAGATCACGTTTATTTGGATCGCTTATGTGCCAAATACAATATGAGTGACCGTATTGTATCGGATATACAATGTCGAGCCGCAGGCGAGACATTTTATATCCGATACAATACGGGCGCGAATATTGTATTGTACTTATGAAATGAAAAGCACGCTTTTATTTGCCCCCCCGAAGGGAATTCGCACATTTTAGTATCCGGTACAATAGAGGCGCGAATATTGTATTGTACTTATGAAATGAAAAGCACGCTTACATTTGCCCGCCGAAGGGAATTTCCTCAGGATGAACTGATCACGGAATTCTAAACTCATTCGCAAGTGATTGCCAACATGGACGGATCACGTTTTCGAAGGCCGAAAAACGCAGACGAAGAAGCAGCTTGGTTGCGAGAGACTACTCCCCAAAATACAAGAAATAGTACAAAATGGAGCTTAAAGATATTCGAGGAGTGGCAAGGTGCTCGCTCAAATAAAGTAGCGGCAAATGAGTCGCTGGGCTTTGAGTATGGGAAGGTGGACGAAGTGCAGGATTTAACTGTCGACATCGCGCAAATGTCTCCTCTGTCTCTAAACTTCTGGATGACGAAGTTCGTTGGAGAAATTAATTGGCAATCGTTCAGGTGGTCGGTACCATCCAAGATCACTGTATCAAATCGTCTGTGGGATTAATAGGCATGTCTGCGTCCCTGTTTTGTTTTGATACAGAATAGCAAAGATATCAGTGACGTCACCTATTTTTATTAATAGAACTATTGGCTGGTGAGACAAAGAGTTCTTTTGTTTAAGGTTTTCAGCATTTAAATAACAAAAACAATGTTTGTAAACAAATATCTTCGCTATGTTAATTAATCTATTAGTATTCTGTATGAAATTCATTCAGAATACTAATAGATCTATTAGTATTCTGTATGAAATATACAGAATACTAATAGATCTATTAGTATTCTGTATAAATTTCATACAGAATACTTATTTGAGAGCAATTTGTATTGGGTTTACAGTAATATTCATGTGACTCAAACTGCATTTTTGGATTGGCTTACTTCTTCATGAAGTATTAATGAATTTTATAATTTTACTGAGTAATCTGACGTGGCGTAGAGCCAATGTGACGGCTGGGCTGACTGGCGGGGATTCAGATGAAAAAGTAAATGTTTTGCGGCGTTTTCATTGACGACAAAAAGCATGACTCTAATTTGCATATATGGCGAATGTAACGCGATACTTCTGTTTACATCTCGGAAAATAAATCTCGACTTCTGTTCTGCTTTCGAGATACGGTAGAGTCCTCGTATATCCAGACAAATGATTTGTTTCAGTATCAAACTAGAATAACAGAGTGGTTTGATATTTTTTTCCAGAATGCACTTCGTGAGAGTATAGACCCTTTGCATAAATGGCGCCTAAATTTAAATAACAATACTTGGTACATCCTTAGCCTCACATTCATGTTTCAAGACTAAGGAATTTTCACTTGAATGTGAGGCTAAGGATGTATCAGTATTATTATTCAAATTAAGGCGCCATTTATGCAAAGGGTCTATTATGTAAAGAGTATCATGTGATAGAATGACAAATGGTAGACAAATGATAGAATGATAGAATGTGATAGAATGGCAAATAAAATGAACTGAACTGAGTTCACACAGAATGTTAAGTCTTTCGATCATATTTATGATAAGATTCGATCATATTTATGATAAGTTACTTGAACAGTGCGAGTGTTTTCAAAAAATATAAAATTTCCTTTCATACAATAAATAATAGTTTCCTTCAACGCAGTGGAATTTTTATAAGAATGTTATATCCTTGACGGATAAAATAGAAGCGGGGGCAGATTTAGCGTGAACTATTACTATTTTATGGTTTTCCAAGGAAACTGCGCACGGCGCCGTATGGTCATATGATAAGTAACAGTGATTGGACCGATGGAGTACGATTAAGGGAGTAATAGTGCGAGGAATTTCAAGTCTATAACAAATTTCGGAATTAAAAAATGTCGTTTGCCATGGAAACCATTAAAGCACACGTAATTGACAGGTGAATCACGTGGGTATCCAATTGCAGGTATCCAATTACAAAAAGTCCAAATCGGACACCTGTAATTGGACACCTACTTGATCGCGCGCCTATTATGTGACAAATAAGCGCGCGGAGAACCAATCACGATCGAAAATTTTATTATAGATACGATTGAGTCAATGATCACGACAGAGCAACTTTATTTTTTTTATTTTTCTTTTAGCCCCACCTTCAATCTACTACGTTGATCGACCAACCGAAACTGGCACTGAAGAAAACGTGACACTCACATGTCACGCTAGGGGTCTTCCACAACCAACATTCACTTGGATAACACCCGATGGTCACGCTGTAAACGCGACAGTTCCAGTTTATGGAAGTGAAGTCCTTGATGATGGTAGTGAAAACAGAAGAGGGAAAATTGTTCAAGAGGACGGTTCACTCTTAATCTTTAACACCCGTGTTGTTGACCAAGGTGTTTACAAATGTGTCGCAATCAATGTCGTGGGACAAGATATCAAAACTGTTAACCTTACAGTGAAAGAAGGTAAAAATCGAAGATCTCATTGGCCATTTTAAAGCAATTTTATATCGGCTAGGGCCACGCGTTCTTCCTGCATAGGGAAGGAAAGATTGCCCGAGCCCGAGGAGATTCTCCGAATGGCGTCAGTTAAAAAGAAACTGGATACTGAGCGTTCAACATTGGTTTACAACATTATAGAAATACTCGAATCGAACGAAACCTAACATGTAGTGCAGGGGTTTATCCCGAGCCAGCGCTATGGTGTATCGCGGCGAGCTTCGGGTGGTCTTCGGCAATCTTCAGAAATCATTGGAAATCTTCAGCAATTTCGGAAGGGTTCGAGTGATTGTCGAAGGTGTTTCAACATGTTGGGTGATATTCGTTGACCATCCGAAGTGCTCGGGAAATCTCACGAGTCGCAAATGTCTCGTGTTAGGAAGACGGAGCTACTCGCTATTGTCTCACGTTCGATCAAAATGCGCTAGCTCGATGATAAATGCGCCTGCTAATGCCAACATCAAATAGTTTAGTCATTGAAATCTACAGAAGTATAGACCCCACGCAAAAATGGCTACCTTTAAATTATTTTTTTGTTCGTATTCAAAATAGCCTCACTAACCTCGTTCGAGTTAACAAATTCTTTACAACTTTTGTCTCAAAAACGAGGTTACTGAAGCTAGTTTAAATACGAACAAAAGAATAATATTAAGGCAGCCATTTTTGCATAGGGTATCCGTCCTTGAGTAACACGAAGAAATGTAAGCATAAGAAACAGATTCCAAGAATTGAAATATTTATTAAGGTAGTTATTTTAATAGTCATGTTAACAATTCCATCAATAGACCTGGTGGGAGTTGATGTCGCTATTACTATCGAGGACGAAGTTTTTGACAAGGATTTGGAAAACAAGTCTTCTGTAAGATATAAGAAACTAGAGGAGCAAGTTGAACAAGAGGTAAGGAAGTGGGAATGAACATCGAGTCAGTTTCTTGAATCTTGGAACGAGGAGGAACTAGGAAAGGTTCTTCTCGGTAATTTGTGTTCTTGAGAACAAAATCTGTTTCGTTTATCGTTACATGATGCAAAGCGACCAGTTTCGTTTTAGCCTAAAGGAAGTTAATACATTTTTTTTATTATTTTCTCTTACAGTTAACTGAATTGTTTAAAGATATTGAAGGATTCGAAAAAGTTGTTATTCTTGGATTCTTGTGAGTTTAAACTATTTTCAGCGCTCCTAGCTATGGTCTAGCTCAAATAGTTTATTGCTTCATTTGCTTTCTTAGCAAAATGTCCGCCATGTTTTTTCATTCGCTTTCTCTCCAAATTTCCGCCTTTTTTTCAGACAGCTGTGTTGGAGAAGGTTTTGTTGTAAAAACACACATTACAATATTGCATGGGTGGTGGTCGCTACCATTGCTTGATCCAGGTTCATGGTGTCGTTTTTAAACTTTAATTCTCGGTGTGAGTACCAATAAAGTTGTTGATTTTGTTGTCTAATAACGAAGGGACGAGGAACCGCATGTGTGTGCATAACTTTTTCTTCTATCGTTTTGAAACACTAGGAACCTTGATCAAAAAGCGAAAAGCTAACGCCACCCATAATACCTGTCGGTATTGTATTGTGTCGGTATTAGACATAGATCTCAAGGAACAGCTCGTTAATGGGTACATAATTTTTTGAATTGCAATATACGTTATTGTTATTGTTATTGTTATTGTTATTGCTGTTTCTGTTGCTGTTGCTGTCGCTATCGCTATCGTTATCGTTATCGTTATCGTTATTGTTGCTGTTGTTGTTGTTGTTATTGTTATTGTTATTGTTGTTTGAGATGATAGGTTTTTACTGTGACGATAAGTTTCTCTGTGGCGATAAGTTTTTCCTGTAAGCGCTGTAATTTCTGACTGACTGACTGCCTGATTGACTGACTGACTGACTGACTGACTGACTGATTGACTGACTGACTGCCTGACCGACCAACCGACTGATTAATTGAATGTCGGGCTAGTCCAGTCCCTGAACTCTCCTTTCTTCCCGCTCCTTATAAGGGCTGAACCCGCCCGGGTTCAGCCCCTATTGCCTGATTTCAAACCGTGAAGGACTAGGTACGAGTCTGTTAATTATAGGATAAGCAACTATTGATCTACATAGTCAGAAAGAGCACACCGAGATTCCCGAAATCCCAAAGTTTGGTGTTAATCAGGTCAGCTCTGACTGAGATACAGCCATTTGAAAATGTCAAAATTTACAAAGAAATGTATGGCCATCCGGACGCTGTCCGACACAGCGTCCGGATGACCATAATTTCTTTGATAATTTTGACGTTCTTAAATCGCTGTATCTCGGTCACAACTAGCCTGATTAACACCAAACTTGGGGATTTTGCGAATCTTGTTGTGCTCTTTCTGAATATGTAGATCAATAGCTGCTTATCCCATAATTTACAGACTCGTACCTAGTCCTTCACGGTTTGAAATCAGGCAATAGGGGGCGGGAAGAAAGGTGAGTTTAGGGACTGAACTAATGTCTGGCTGGCTGACTGACTGATGAACTGAATGACTGGCTGGCTGAATGACTGATATTTGACGGAGTGACCGACTTACTAACTGAATCAATCAATCAATTAATCAGTCAATCAATTAATGGATCAACGAACGATCCAATCAATGAGTGAACGAAACAATATCACAACCACAATACAAACCTCTCAACTCAGCAGTTCGCTTGACTGTAAGGTAGCCTATTTGACCAGTTTCCACACTATTTTTAACTGTTTTACCAACTTTGTTGACGATCGCCATAGGATGTTTGTCTTCAAGTTCATCCACGTTACCAACAACTCTAAAATGTACCGTGACGCTTCTATTACTGAAATCAACCAATATGTAAGTCAGAAGTGCGAGGCTTCATGAAGGGATATACAGCTATTTCGACAAAGGATGTCATAAACAAGCGTAAAAGCAAAACATGCTATGGGAAAATTCGCCGTTCGGCAGTCATTTCTTTGTCATTTGGAAAATTATAGAAAAAAAAAAAAAAAAAAACCGAACAGTCACCACTTTCCGTTGACGACCAGGAATTTAAATATTATACTTTATACTTTGCCGACTCTTTGTACACCTGTACGTGTACAACACTGACTTTCATTTACAAGACAAATATTTCGTTATCGGTACATTTCGTCATTAAGATCTATCTTCTGTTCCCTCGGAAGCAAGCCAGCTGAACTATATTTCACTAACGAGGTTTTATTAGTTGTCTTGAGAGTTAGCCAGCTGAACTATATTCCAGTAATGAAGTTTTATTGCTTTCTATCCATGGGATAAGTGTCCCTCGGTAACACCAAGTGAGAATTTTAATTTCCCAAGTTTGCTCTATCTTAATCTCAGCCTGTGAATTGTAATCTTAGCAATCTATTTTTAATTTAACAAATTTCGTAGTGTTGATTGGGGTTCGCTATCGTAATTTAAGCTTTTCCGTTCGTATTGTATACTTAGAAGTTGCATTATCATATTGTCGAACCCTTAACGTGTAAGGGATGATATATAAGCAAGAGCGTTTGCAAAGTTTTTCGATTACATCTAGTATGCGATTATACATTGATTACATCGCCGATCACAACGTCGATTTACGCCCCGGCGTTGACCAGTGTAGAATAAACTGCTGTTGAACCAAGTTATGTCTCTTCCTTGATGTCCGTAGTGAAGACCATCGAAGTAGATCCCCGTGTACCAGGAATTTGTGACGAGATTCCTTTCCCGCAGGCAAAGCAGTGCTCTCCAGAGCTAGATTCCCCCAGTTGTCAGTGCAGTTCTCTCCGCTCAGTCAGAAATTACAGCGCTTACAGGAAAAACTTATCGCCACAGAGAAACTTATCGTCACAGTAAAAACCTATCATCTCAAACAACAATAACAATAACAATAACAACAACAACAACAGCAACAATAACGATAACGATAACGATAACGATAGCGATAGCGACAGCAACAGCAACAGAAACAGCAATAACAATAACAATAACAATAACAATAACGTATATTGCAATTCAAAAAATTATGTACCCATTAACGAGCTGTTCCTTGAGATCTATGTCTAATACCGACACAATACAATACCGACAGGTATTATGGGTGGCGTTAGCTTTTCGCTTTTTGATCAAGGTTCCTAGTGTTTCAAAACGATAGAAGAAAAAGTTATGCACACACATGCGGTTCCTCGTCCCTTCGTTATTAGACAACAAAATCAACAACTTTATTGGTACTCACACCGAGAATTAAAGTTTAAAAACGACACCATGAACCTGGATCAAGCAATGGTAGCGACCACCACCCATGCAATATTGTAATGTGTGTTTTTACAACAAAACCTTCTCCAACACAGCTGTCTGAAAAAAAGGCGGAAATTTGGAGAGAAAGCGAATGAAAAAACATGGCGGACATTTTGCTAAGAAAGCAAATGAAGCAATAAACTATTTGAGCTAGACCATAGCTAGGAGCGCTGAAAATAGTTTAAACTCACAAGAATCCAAGAATAACAACTTTTTCGAATCCTTCAATATCTTTAAACAATTCAGTTAACTGTAAGAGAAAATAATAAAAAAAATGTATTAACTTCCTTTAGGCTAAAACGAAACTGGTCGCTTTGCATCATGTAACGATAAACGAAACAGATTTTGTTCTCAAGAACACAAATTACCGAGAAGAACCTTTCCTAGTTCCTCCTCGTTCCAAGATTCAAGAAACTGACTCGATGTTCATTCCCACTTCCTTACCTCTTGTTCAACTTGCTCCTCTAGTTTCTTATATCTTACAGAAGACTTGTTTTCCAAATCCTTGTCAAAAACTTCGTCCTCGATAGTAATAGCGACATCAACTCCCACCAGGTCTATTGATGGAATTGTTAACATGACTATTAAAATAACTACCTTAATAAATATTTCAATTCTTGGAATCTGTTTCTTATGCTTACATTTCTTCGTGTTACTCAAGGACGGATACCCTATGCAAAAATGGCTGCCTTAATATTATTCTTTTGTTCGTATTTAAACTAGCTTCAGTAACCTCGTTTTTGAGACAAAAGTTGTAAAGAATTTGTTAACTCGAACGAGGTTAGTGAGGCTATTTTGAATACGAACAAAAAAATAATTTAAAGGTAGCCATTTTTGCGTGGGGTCTATACTTCTGTAGATTTCAATGACTAAACTATTTGATGTTGGCATTAGCAGGCGCATTTATCATCGAGCTAGCGCATTTTGATCGAACGTGAGACAATAGCGAGTAGCTCCGTCTTCCTAACACGAGACATTTGCGACTCGTGAGATTTCCCGAGCACTTCGGATGGTCAACGAATATCACCCAACATGTTGAAACACCTTCGACAATCACTCGAACCCTTCCGAAATTGCTGAAGATTTCCAATGATTTCTGAAGATTGCCGAAGACCACCCGAAGCTCGCCGCGATACACCATAGCGCTGGCTCGGGATAAACCCCTGCACTACATGTTAGGTTTCGTTCGATTCGAGTATTTCTATAATGTTGTAAACCAATGTTGAACGCTCAGTATCCAGTTTCTTTTTAACTGACGCCATTCGGAGAATCTCCTCGGGCTCGGGCAATCTTTCCTTCCCTATGCAGGAAGAACGCGTGGCCCTAGCCGATATAAAATTGCTTTAAAATGGCCAATGAGATCTTCGATTTTTACCTTCTTTCACTGTAAGGTTAACAGTTTTGATATCTTGTCCCACGACATTGATTGCGACACATTTGTAAACACCTTGGTCAACAACACGGGTGTTAAAGATTAAGAGTGAACCGTCCTCTTGAACAATTTTCCCTCTTCTGTTTTCACTACCATCATCAAGGACTTCACTTCCATAAACTGGAACTGTCGCGTTTACAGCGTGACCATCGGGTGTTATCCAAGTGAATGTTGGTTGTGGAAGACCCCTAGCGTGACATGTGAGTGTCACGTTTTCTTCAGTGCCAGTTTCGGTTGGTCGATCAACGTAGTAGATTGAAGGTGGGGCTAAAAGAAAAATAAAAAAAATAAAGTTGCTCTGTCGTGATCATTGACTCAATCGTATCTATAATAAAATTTTCGATCGTGATTGGTTCTCCGCGCGCTTATTTGTCACATAATAGGCGCGCGATCAAGTAGGTGTCCAATTACAGGTGTCCGATTTGGACTTTTTGTAATTGGATACCTGCAATTGGATACCCACGTGATTCACCTGTCAATTACGTGTGCTTTAATGGTTTCCATGGCAAACGACATTTTTTAATTCCGAAATTTGTTATAGACTTGAAATTCCTCGCACTATTACTCCCTTAATCGTACTCCATCGGTCCAATCACTGTTACTTATCATATGACCATACGGCGCCGTGCGCAGTTTCCTTGGAAAACCATAAAATAGTAATAGTTCACGCTAAATCTGCCCCCGCTTCTATTTTATCCGTCAAGGATATAACATTCTTATAAAAATTCCACTGCGTTGAAGGAAACTATTATTTATTGTATGAAAGGAAATTTTATATTTTTTGAAAACACTCGCACTGTTCAAGTAACTTATCATAAATATGATCGAATCTTATCATAAATATGATCGAAAGACTTAACATTCTGTGTGAACTCAGTTCAGTTCATTTTATTTGCCATTCTATCACATTCTATCATTCTATCATTTGTCTACCATTTGTCATTCTATCACATGATACTCTTTACATAATAGACCCTTTGCATAAATGGCGCCTTAATTTGAATAATAATACTGATACATCCTTAGCCTCACATTCAAGTGAAAATTCCTTAGTCTTGAAACATGAATGTGAGGCTAAGGATGTACCAAGTATTGTTATTTAAATTTAGGCGCCATTTATGCAAAGGGTCTATACTCTCACGAAGTGCATTCTGGAAAAAAATATCAAACCACTCTGTTATTCTAGTTTGATACTGAAACAAATCATTTGTCTGGATATACGAGGACTCTACCGTATCTCGAAAGCAGAACAGAAGTCGAGATTTATTTTCCGAGATGTAAACAGAAGTATCGCGTTACATTCGCCATATATGCAAATTAGAGTCATGCTTTTTGTCGTCAATGAAAACGCCGCAAAACATTTACTTTTTCATCTGAATCCCCGCCAGTCAGCCCAGCCGTCACATTGGCTCTACGCCACGTCAGATTACTCAGTAAAATTATAAAATTCATTAATACTTCATGAAGAAGTAAGCCAATCCAAAAATGCAGTTTGAGTCACATGAATATTACTGTAAACCCAATACAAATTGCTCTCAAATAAGTATTCTGTATGAAATTTATACAGAATACTAATAGATCTATTAGTATTCTGTATATTTCATACAGAATACTAATAGATCTATTAGTATTCTGAATGAATTTCATACAGAATACTAATAGATTAATTAACATAGCGAAGATATTTGTTTACAAACATTGTTTTTGTTATTTAAATGCTGAAAACCTTAAACAAAAGAACTCTTTGTCTCACCAGCCAATAGTTCTATTAATAAAAATAGGTGACGTCACTGATATCTTTGCTATTCTGTATCAAAACAAAACAGGGACGCAGACATGCCTATTAATCCCACAGACGATTTGATACAGTGATCTTGGATGGTACCGACCACCTGAACGATTGCCAATTAATTTCTCCAACGAACTTCGTCATCCAGAAGTTTAGAGACAGAGGAGACATTTGCGCGATGTCGACAGTTAAATCCTGCACTTCGTCCACCTTCCCATACTCAAAGCCCAGCGACTCATTTGCCGCTACTTTATTTGAGCGAGCACCTTGCCACTCCTCGAATATCTTTAAGCTCCATTTTGTACTATTTCTTGTATTTTGGGGAGTAGTCTCTCGCAACCAAGCTGCTTCTTCGTCTGCGTTTTTCGGCCTTCGAAAACGTGATCCGTCCATGTTGGCAATCACTTGCGAATGAGTTTAGAATTCCGTGATCAGTTCATCCTGAGGAAATTCCCTTCGGCGGGCAAATGTAAGCGTGCTTTTCATTTCATAAGTACAATACAATATTCGCGCCTCTATTGTACCGGATACTAAAATGTGCGAATTCCCTTCGGGGGGGCAAATAAAAGCGTGCTTTTCATTTCATAAGTACAATACAATATTCGCGCCCGTATTGTATCGGATATAAAATGTCTCGCCTGCGGCTCGACATTGTATATCCGATACAATACGGTCACTCATATTGTATTTGGCACATAAGCGATCCAAATAAACGTGATCTTTATACGTGTGGTGTTTGGGTCGAGTTTCTCGACCCCGTTGCTGATTTGTGTCCGACAAATCAACTTCTGTACCAAACAGTTCTATCTGGTACTGCCGAATAACCTTTGAATTCAAGACATGAAGAAATCACTGTGATGACAGATACCAGCCCTAAAATATATTTTGGCAAGATCCTCTCCTCCTCGTGCAACAAATAAAATCTCCTTCTCGTGTTCGTGGTTGCAAGAATAACCCATGTCGCATTGCCTTGCGAGCTGACTGAAAAATTAACCGGGACCACCGTGCGCGCCTAGTTTCGTCAAATCGGGATTGATTGGCATACTACACCAATATTTCACACACTCTTTATACGTATACGCGGGGGAGACTATAATGCCTCCTCGGGTTTTGGCCTCTGGGCCAAAACCCTGCGGGGGCAAAAAAGGACCCGTATGAGGGCTTTACGCGTCAAGTGACAGGGCCGGAAAAACGCGTACGGCCCTACTAGGAATGCGTGCGGCCCCACAACGAACGCATACGACAAAATCGCTGCGGATTAATGACAGAATCCAAAATTTTGTTTTCTTCAAAATGAGTGATGAAAGTGAACATTCTGAGAGCAAATTTTACTCTTCAGACCAACTGACCGATGCAGAAATGCTTAAGTCGTCAACTCACTCCGAAAGCACAGAAAGAAAGTCAACACTCCTCACAAATGAAGAAGTTAAACAGGCGGTCAAGAAAACAACTTTTCCGGATGAACTGTCCGATAATTTTAAACTTTTGGAATAAGCAAACAGACTCTTAGGCGAAACTTCTTTCAGTCAATAATTCATCGTGGGTGAAAAGCAAGAAAACTTCGTGAAGAAAAGAAAGTACGATGTTTTCTTCGAGTTTCCAGAGTTTCTGGAGTAGTTGGTTAAACCAGAAAAATCACAAACATACCATGTGTATAGTAGGATAAACAGTTGCTCTGCAGCTTCTTCATCAGTCACGTATTTTTGAAGAGACAAAACTGAGTACGAACACAAGTTTATTAGCGTACAGTTCGTCTAGATACAGTGGAACTTCGATTTAACGAACCTCTATTTAACGAAGTCCTCGATATAACGAACGATATCCTGTGTCCCGGCCAAAGTTATAGTAAAATGTACGGAATAGAACCTCGATATAACGAACCTCGATATAACGAATTCCTCGATATAACGAACATAATCCGGAAACCTAAACGTAAATTCTACCTCGACTGATATAACGAATTACAATGCCAACACGCGGTAGAAGATAAACACTGAACAGATCAACAGTCAGCAAATCCTTGTAGTAAAGAGACAGCAACCTTTCTATTCAGTCAACGGCTTATTGTATCATGTCATAGCGTGGCACTATAGTATTTCCACAGAAGTCACCTGTGTTACAAATCAATCATTAACTATGGCCTCGATAGAACGAACATTTTGGTCGTTTGCCCTCAAATTCGTTATATCGAGGTTTTCGATATAACGAACCCTCCATTTAACGAACAAATTTGGCGGGTCCCCAGCGACTTCGTCAGTAAATCGAGTTTTCACTGTAATAAAACTCGCTTGTTCTTGTTTGTGTAATTTCCACTACACAGCAAAGCCAACAAAGTCAGCAAACTCAGGCACGGTTTGCGGGAACCAACATCGGTATCATTAATAGCGGAGCTTCAGTGTAGCACCATACTTAAGGAGGCTCGAAAGGGTTTTTCATTGCTATATTGCTTGTGAAACGATGGAAGATTACAAAGAAGGATGTTTAATGGTCTGGGCAAACTATATGTCTCCTTGCAACTCTATTGTTGGGCTATACTTTAAGGGTGCTTGTGACGTCATATCAGTTACCATGGCAACGCACGAGGTCCACAAAAGCGTCCTCTAAATTTCAGTTTTTGTAAATTATCTGAGAAACTAATTCGGTGACCTACCATTTTTATCTCTTTGTTGGAAAGTTCCCTAAATTCTTTAACTTTTCAGACAGTATGGAAAAATTCTATCTAGTAGAATTAAATGTATTTAAAGAAAACGCGTTTTATGGCTTACAGAAAATTCCACTAGATAATTTTCCCCGAAACTTTTACATCTGAAGTGCCATCGCGAATGGTGCGTGTATGCAAAAAATCAAGATAGGTCACCAAGCGAACTTTCGAGCTAAAAACAAATGTTTTCTGCAGATTTTATTTCCGGTTCGCGCGATTTTACGCAGCATTAACTTCCGGTGTGCTGATTTTAATACTGATTCAGCTGACGTGTGCATCTTAGTTATGGCGTGTGTAGATTGCGCGCGCGCGTGCAGCTAAAAACCCTTTCGAGCCACCTTAAGGACGTTAGCGCCCATTGCTACTGCGCATCTCTAGTGCGCACGCTATTCATTGGTCACGCGCGTGCTACGTCATTTTTAAGCGCGCGCACCGAGTCGAAAACTCAACAAAATATAGAGCTGGTGAGCTTTGCGTTAACTTTGTGTGCGAATATTTTTGTTGGATGCTCGGTGACCCCCACTTTTTTTTCGGCAGATCACTACCTTTTCTGATTCTTTCCATTATACTAAAAAACAAAAAAAATCTGTACGTGGGAAGTTTTAATTATTTCTCATATACTATTCAAATAGGGTCGAATTGGTACATGGATACAGGTGTGCGTAACTAAAAGTTGTATTTTTTTAAGGCTAATACTAGCTGATTTAATGGAACATGTAGCAAAGATCTATCAAATAGGCCTATATATGCTGTGTTAAACACACATAACTTAGATATGATTCTTCAACTTAAATATATGCCGATAGTAAAGAATCCGGGCAGAATCGCCTCAGTGGCTGGAAATCCTAGAAATGCTATGATCTGTGACGCGCCTTAGCTTCAAAACGAGTTCGGTGACCCCCGATTTTTTTTACGTTTTTCATCTAATCTTATCATTTTCTACCTGCAGTCAAAGTTTTAAAAAAATCTGTACGTGGGAAGTTTTTGGGCGCGAACGTCCTTAAGGTGGCTCAATGGGGTTATGCAAGATTACGAAGCGCGCGCCAGTGGCCTCAATCGAAAGTTAATATTCTCGTTCTTTTTGCTATTTTCCTAATCAAAGCTACTGAAACATAACAAACAAGGGCCAAAATTTGCTGTTCAACAGTCACCTCTTATATCAAGGCTTTTAGTCTCAAATTAAAACTACTCAAACATCGCCATTTTTGACGTCTGTTTGGCTTTGATTTCAATTTTCTTCAATTTCCTTCGGTAAAATTTTCTGATATGCTCAAACCGGGTAGAGTCTGGCAAGAAGAAACTTTTAAAATCGAAAAAAGTAGGGGTTGTCAAGGTAGTTTTTTCGTTTTAGCATTTTTGTGTTTTTTTGGCTGAGCGAAAACCTTGTCTTACAAATTTTTCTGATAAATTGAAAGCAAGGAAAGCTAATAAGGAATAACTTCTCTGCCAAATCTTAAGGAATCTCACCGAAGGAAATTCGAGAAATCTGATAAGGATTTTTCTATTTTTTCACCTCAATGGCAATTACGTCGTCAGAATAGGAACTCGCCAAGATCGCTATGTGAGCATGCGCGAATTTTCGAACCACGCGGTTTTGTCGATAAGCGACTC
>JAHPZR010038687.1:0-15735 GCA_019787425.1 Platygyra sinensis | reverse complement strand
GGTGATTGAAACAACCGTTGCCCCGAACCACTTGAAGTGAAATCAAAACCTACCTCGCTCAGTGAAAGCTTACATATGCAAATGAAAAAAGGCTTAATATCACTGTGCATGTATGTTGACTTAGTTATCTTTAAAAACAACGTACGATTTACTGCTGTCGATTTTCACACGTAAATAGAATCAACGTTTTAAGGGGAAAGTGTTGACGATTAATTTTGCATAGCAAAATACTATTTGTAAAAAATCCAAATGTGTTCGTTTTTTTTCTTTTTTCTGATATTTTCTTATTTTAGTAAAAGGCGGGCACCAGTATACCTTGTCCCAAATTTGAATTTGTGTTTGAGGGGTGTCTTACTGCGATGTCAGAATTCGGTGACAAAGAATACTTCAATATCATCGAACTGTCAGTAATGTTACATGACTTGAAATCAAAATAAGGCAGACAAAACTTAATATATAAACTTAATTTATAACGCGACATTCAGACTAAAACTGTTTTGAAGTGAGAAGACAAATAATTTATTAATACTTTACGTATAACGTAAAACGAAAAACACGCAATCAAAAATTGAAAGAGGAACTGAAACGCAATACTGCTTAAACACTGTCAAGCGACTTTTCATTAAAATACAATTTGACAACCCTAGTAATTGTCAACAAAAGCCATGTATTCTTCGATTTTGTGGCCTTTCTTCTAAAAAATTTGTTTCGCTACGTTTACTCTATTTTTTTTCCGTCTTTTCCCTTAATGTTAAAATGGTTTTTGTATCTATTTAAAAGTTGTGCCTGAACTTGATGTCCACATTGATTTATTCCGATTTTAATCTGTGCCGTAGAGTCCTTGCAAAATCAGATAAAGTTATGTGACAAATCAGTTGATACGGGATTAGTTTATCTTGCATAATTATAGACATGCGCCAGTTAGGACCCATGTGTTGTTTGCTCCAGGGCGAAAATTTGTAAAGTAGATTTATCTCATGCCCGTATCTTACCTTTTTTTTAATAATCACAAAACCTCAGACATCCATTCGGAAGTAATTCCTTCCGCCTTATTTGAAAAATGACACGCCTGACCGTAATTAGAAATTAAGAGCTAAAATATATCAAAGGTAGACGACAAATATGTATCTTTCGGCGTCTGTGAAGATTAAGGCATGACAGAGTGTTTGGACTTTACTTAAAAGCCATAACCTCAATCAGTATAACTTCGTGCCGAACACAGTATCTACATGTA
Organism: Platygyra sinensis; assembly: GCA_019787425.1. Classification (NCBI taxonomy): domain Eukaryota; kingdom Metazoa; phylum Cnidaria; class Anthozoa; order Scleractinia; family Merulinidae; genus Platygyra; species Platygyra sinensis. Next base: position 14,501 of record JAHPZR010038687.1, on the reverse strand, counting down.
AAGTTCCCTGAAATCCTTCACTATTTTCGTTCCGTTGCATTGCTTAATTCTTAGTTTCTTGTGGTTCAAGCTGTAAATTATCGGCAACCGAGTTATAAGTATTACAAATATTGCTCAAAGAAAAGCGACGTAAATGATAAAAGTCAGAGAACACGCAAAGGAGAATGTTCTCGATCAGATTTTATCAAATTCTGTCTGATAACACTAACCAAAATATGCAGGCGTGGGTTATAACCACGGGGGAGACATTGCCCTCCCTGATTTTAATCTTTCTGCATGGATATAAATTGTAAAAACTAATGTAAGTAACCAAACTGGAGATTTTTTTAAAAAAAAACTTTATTAGGCTTAGTTACCATAAAATTACAAATATGCAAAAAAAAAAAAAAAAAAAAAAATACAATGTCCCCTTGGCTATTACCTACGCCTGCATATTGATTTTCATGGTGACTTGTTTTTCCATCTCCTGACAAGCTTTACCGCCTTTATTTTACTTCGTTTCCGTTTAAACAATACCTCCACAGCTTTGGTATTTTACCGCTTTAGTTTTACAAAACAGATTTTGGCAATGCAAGTAATGAATTAAAAAAATAATATCACGATGGCCGATATTGGCGTCATGTTGACACAGAACGTAACAATCGACAACGTTGTTGCCTTATTGTTACTGCACTGGAGTTTTTTTCTTTGCTTAGTTTTTCAGTTTTTTTTTATTATTTTTTTAGGGAGTTGACGCTGATTTCCGTTTCGTAAACGGTCGATGCCATTTTTAACGGGTTGTGACTAGAATAGATACCCCAAAATATGGTGAGACACTTAAATTTGTGTATATAAAGTACCAACCGATCTTAGTAAAGTCTTACCAAAGGTTTACAAAGTTTATTATGGTGTAACCAGAACAATTTATGAAAGCTAACCATTTCTTAGACCTAATCACTACAGATCAGTGCGTGACCCAGCAGTTATTCTCTGCCTAAATAGGGTGTCGTTTATCTGCTTGTACCTGTTTATGTGTCACGAAGTGTCTCACCATATTTTGGAGTATCCATTCTAGCAATAACCATTTTTATTATTCAAATTTCATACACTGTACGAATTCCGATCTTCTGATTGGTTGATTTGTGCCACGTGACACTGGGTTATGACGAAACAACCGCCTTGACGTCATTATCGTGGTGTAATAGCCGTGGTGTAAATTCTATACACCACTGTCATTACACCATGGCTTGGGCTGACTCAAAGTTTGACGATTTTTGTTTGCAGTGTATTCAATTTGAATAATAAAAATGTTAACACACTCACTGCTCGCTCGTGAATTATCGGGATTTACCTGCACTCGTTCACTAACAATGAACTCGAAATTTTCAATACCGCACTCGGCGGCCTCGTGCGGTATTGAAATTTCTCGTTCATTGTTAGTGAACGAGTGCAGGTAAATCCCGATAATTCACGAGCTGAGTGCGTTAACCTGTAATTAACGGTCGATGTCATCATTGGTAACCAAGCCTTTCAGAATGAACGATGCCATATCTGCTTTAGTTTAGGCCTGGACAAGGTAGAAACTGGTTAAAATTTGTTGATGGAGTAAAATGCACTCACCAAATGCTTAATTGTTCATATTGATTTCGCACTGGTTTGCTTGCTGTTAGCTTTCATTTGATGTTTGGGGCAACTCTGTTATTGATGTTTAAGAATGTCGCTTTTAATAATTAAATTTTGGGGGAGATTTGGCGGATCAACCTGGTAGTGTAGAGAAACATAGGCTCCGGGTTCGATACTAGGTGGTGACTTGCAAATTTTTGCTTTTTCTTTCATTTAGTAGAGAAAAATTCGTTCACAGTTAAAAAAATGGCATCGACCGTTTACGAAACGGAAAGCTGCTGCGGCGACGCCGAAGACACCGTCGATTAAAAAATGAATTTATATTTTACTTACGAATCTCGCGATACTCTTAAGTCATTTACTTTGTTTATTACTTTAAAGAAATTAGCCGTCGTAGTTCAATGTGCTTGTAATCAACGGACACGGCCTTCACACAACATAAACATGATAAATATTCTTTACAAACAAAAGGCCAAAAGCCGGCGGATAAAGAGATGTTCGAAAGGCACGTGCAACTCTAAGCTGACCGTCGTGGCGCTCGTGATAGTATTACGGTTTCTATTGGTTTAAAAAAAATTGGGGTGAATCAAGACCGCACATGCGCTTTATCGTGACAATGGCCCTTTAAGAACGTGAACTACGACGGCTAATTTCTTTAAAGTAATAAACAAAGTAAATGACTTAAGAGTATCGCGAGATTCGTAAGTAAAATATAAATTCATTTTTTAATCGACGGTGTCTTCGGCGTCGCCGCAGCAGCTTTCCGTTTCGTAAACGGTCGATGCCATTTTTTTAACTGTGAACGAATTTTTCTCTACTAAATGAAAGAAAAAGGAAAAATTTGCAAGTCACCACCTAGTATCGAACCCGGAGCCTATGTTTCTCTACACTACCAGGTTGATCCGCCAAATCTCCCCCAAAATTTAATTATTAAAAGCGACATTCTTAAACATCAATAACAGAGTTGCCCCAAACATCAAGTGAAAGCTAACAGCAAGCAAACCAGTGCGAAATCAATATGAACAATTAAGCATTTGGTGAGTGCATTTTACTCCATCAACAAATTTTAACCAGTTTCTACCTTGTCCAGGCCTAAACTAAAGCAGATATGGCATCGTTCATTCTGAAAGGCTTGGTTACCAATGATGACATCGACCGTTAATTACAGGTTAACGCACTCAGCGAGTGAGTTATCGGGATTTACCTGCATGAGTTCACTAACAATGAACGAGAAATTTCAATTTTGAAAATTTCGAGTTCATTGTTAGTGAACGAGTGCAGGTAAATCCCGATAATTCACGAGCAGTGAGTGTGTTAACATTTTTATTATTCAAATTGAATACACTGAAAACAAAAATCGTCAAACTTTGAGTCAGCCCAAGCCATGGTGTAATGACAGTGGTGTATAGAATTTACACCACGGCTATTACACCACGATAATGACGTCAAGGCGGTTGTTTCGTCATAACCCAGTGTCACGTGGCACAAATCAACCTATCAGAAGATCGGAATTCGTACAGTGTATGAAATTTGAATAATAATAAAAATGGTTATTGCTAGAATGGATACTCCAAAATATGGTGAGACACTTCGTGACACATAAACAGGTACAAGCAGATAAACGACACCCTATTTAGGCAGAGAATAACTGCTGGGTCAGACACTGATCTCTAGTGATTAGGTCTAAGAAATGGTTAGCTTTCATAAATTGTTCTGGTTACACCATAATAAACTTTGTAAACCTTTGGTAAGACTTTACTAAGATCGGTTGGTACTTTATATACACAAATTTAAGTGTCTCACCATATTTTGGAGTATCTATTCTAGTCACAACCCGTTAAAAATGGCATCGACCGTTTACGAAACGGAAATCAGCGTCAACTCCCTAAAAAAATAAAAAAAAAAAACTGAAAAACTAAGCAAAGAAAAAAACTCCAGTGCAGTAACAATAAGGCAACAACGTTGTCGATTGTTACGTTCTGTGTCAACATGACGCCAATATCGGCCATCGTGATATTATTTTTTTTAATTCATTACTTGCATTGCCAAAATCTGTTTTGTAAAACTAAAGCGGTAAAATACCAAAGCTGTGGAGGTATTGTTTAAACGGAAACGAAGTAAAATAAAGGCGGTAAAGCTTGTCAGGAGATGGAAAAACAAGTCACCATGAAAATCGATATGCAGGCGTAGGTAATAGCCAAGGGGACATTGTATTTTTTTTTTTTTTTTTTTTTGCATATTTGTAATTTTATGGTAACTAAGCCTAATAAAGTTTTTTTTAAAAAAATCTCCAGTTTGGTTACTTACATTAGTTTTTACAATTTATATCCATGAAGAAAGATTAAAATCAGGGAGGGCAATGTCTCCCCCGTGGCTATTATCCACGCCTGCATATTTTGGTTAGTGTTATCAGACAGAATTTGATAAAATCTGATCGAGAACATTCTCCTTTGCGTGTTCTCTGACTTTTATCATTTACGTCGCTTTTCTTTGAGCAATATTTGTAATACTTATAACTCGGTTGCCGATAATTTACAGCTTGAACCACAAGAAACTAAGAATTAAGCAATGCAACGGAACGAAAATAGTGAAGGATTTCAGGGAACTTCACATGTAGATACTGTGTTCGGCACGAAGTTATACTGATTGAGGTTATGGCTTTTAAGTAAAGTCCAAACACTCTGTCATGCCTTAATCTTCACAGACGCCGAAAGATACATATTTGTCGTCTACCTTTGATATATTTTAGCTCTTAATTTCTAATTACGGTCAGGCGTGTCATTTTTCAAATAAGGCGGAAGGAATTACTTCCGAATGGATGTCTGAGGTTTTGTGATTATTAAAAAAAAAGGTAAGATACGGGCATGAGATAAATCTACTTTACAAATTTTCGCCCTGGAGCAAACAACACATGGGTCCTAACTGGCGCATGTCTATAATTATGCAAGATAAACTAATCCCGTATCAACTGATTTGTCACATAACTTATCTGATTTTGCAAGGACTCTACGGCACAGATTAAAATCGGAATAAATCAATGTGGACATCAAATTCAGGCACAACTTTTAAATAGATACAAAAACCATTTTAACATTAAGGGAAAAGACGGGAAAAAAATAGAGTAAACGTAGCGAAACAAATTTTTTAGAAGAAAGGCCACAAAATCGAAGAATACATTGCTTTTGTTGACAATTACTAGGGTTGTCAAATTGTATTTTAATGAAAAGTCGCTTGACAGTGTTTAAACAGTATTGCGTTTCAGTTCCTCTTTCAATTTTTGATTGCGTGTTTTTCGTTTTACGTTATACGTAAAGTATTAAAAACTTATTTGTCTTCTCACTTCAAAACAGTTTTAGTCTGAATGTCGCGTTATAAATTAAGTTTATATATTAAGTTTTGTCTGCCTTATTTTGATTTCAAGTCATGTAACATTACTGACAGTTCGATGATATTGAAGTATTCTTTGTCACCGAATTCTGACATCGCAGTAAGACACCCCTCAAACACAAATTCAAATCTGGGACAAGGTATACTGGTGCCCGCCTTTTACTAAAATAAGAAAATATCAGAAAAAAGAAAAAAAACCGAACACATTTGGATTTTTTACAAATAGTATTTTGCTATGCAAAATTAATCGTCAACACTTTCCCCTTAAAACGTTGATTCTATTTACGTGTGAAAATCGACAGCAGTAAATCGTTGTTTTTAAAGATAACTAAGTCAACATACATGCACAGTGATATTAAGCCTTTTTTCATTTGCATATGTAAGCTTTCACTGAGCGAGGTAGGTTTTGATTTCACTTCAAGTGGTTCGGGGCAACGGTTGTTTCAATCACCGCTGTGAATCCTTAGAGAAGTATTATTTGGTATACCCCAGACGTAACGAACGGGAGCCGGAAAACATCCACCAAAAAGGTATTGTGTTCGGTTCTTTCTAAGTCTATAGCAATAAAATGGTATATATGCATCAAGAAATAACTGATAGTGGAGAAGGAATTATGGAGTTCAAAAAGCTCTCGACTTATCAGCTTCTTCCCCGTATTTTTTGGACGTAAACGGTTCTAATCCACGAAAAACATTATGTCCATGAGTTTAAAAGACCAAAGGAAGGGAACTGAATTATTAAAATATCACAGCCCGTCTCTTTCAAAAGAATATTGTATGTAAACGTTTTAAAAGAAGCAGTTTAAAGCTATATTCTAATGTTGGAAACAAACGCACAAATCCAAATCAAGGATAATGTATTGTTAGCCAACATCGCTTTCAAAACGGCGTAGATTCTCCCTAGAAAGTCCTAGAAAGGATGTTTTGTTAAAGCAGATTTTCTATTCTTTTAAGTGTGTATCAACAAAGTGTTTGCAAGTCGAGTGCTGCCAGTGGAAACTGTTTTCCCTAATTCGGGACTTTTCCAGTCAATTTTCCTTCCAAGGGAAATACAAATTAAACAAACCGAATTTCTGTTATTAATTATCGGGGACATTTCACTTTGCTGAGAGATTTTACGGCCTGCTGAATCGATGGCGCCGCTACTCAATTCCAGCACGACACCCGCTTCGCATCTTTTTTTTTGTTATCGCTATTTTGCTTAAACAAAACGTGGTCTTGAGTTGAATTACAAAGCTTTAGACATAGATAGTCAAATGACCTTCTTTAGGATTTTGCTTGTATTATAAAGCTAAGTGAGCATAATTTGTTGGAAAGGTACCGGATAATTTGCAATTCAACCAAAAATGTCACTTTTTTTAAAGAAACGTAAATTTTAAAGTTGGCTGGTTTGAATGGAAGCATCAAACACTAACCATCGGTAACACTGATGTCAATCACTCAATAAGTTTTTTTCTAGACTCGTCGAAATTGAAACTGAGCTCAATGCAAGATGCTAAAAGCGCAGATAAGGGCATCTGTTTTTCGGCGTCAATTGGACATTTTTAGTAGAAAAAAGACTAAATCATCTGCAACGTCAAAGTACAATGAATGGATGTGTTAACTTTAACTTGACTTAATACATAAATTAAAATTTAACATACAGATGTACTAGATTATTCAGTTATCTGAAACATTGTAACCGTTTTTAGTTCAAGGATTTTTGGCCGGTTAAAATTTTCTCGTTTTAACATTTCAACATATTTTTCAGTGATGTAATTCTGTCTTTGGCGATATTTTCCTGTATATGTCTAAAATCTAATGCAGTCTGAAGTCGGTAAAAGGACCCGTGTTTTGTTGCATGTAAATGTCAACAAAGACAAAACATGGGAAAACCAAACTCTGTACATAGTATATTTATGTAGTTGCTGAACATTTTAGCGACCAAAATATTATCTTAGAAATCCACTGTTCCAGGCTTTCTTGTATGGGATTTTAAGGACCTGTTTACAAAGAGGGAGGGTTGCCTTAGCAAGCAAGTTAACCCTAGGTGGAAGGGCAAACGATAGCTCGGATTTAAAAGCAAAATTTAACAGTTAGGGTAACCCTACAACCCGGGACAACTTAAAGCTTGGTATCACTTAAAGGGTCTGGAAATAATTAGAAAGTTAACCCAGCTAGGGGGGTTAACCAAGGGTTAAGGCGGGTCACACATGAATAGGATTGAAATTTGAAGTAATATTAAAAGGGTATTGTTAAGATTCAAATGGGTTGGAAACACTACCAGACAGCTGACCGCGCCCCGCCCCGCCCCGCCCCGCCCCCCCCAAAAAAAGAGAGAGAGAGCCCCAGGTTGGTAGAGGACTGTTTGGTGTCCATCTACTACTTCTTTATTTCAATTTTCAATTTTCCAAATCCATCAAATCTTCAAAATTTCATATATTCCTGAATTTAAACTATCCTTTGAGAAAAAATATCTTTTTCCCAAAATGCCCAAAAATTTACGCAAAAACAGTGGTTAATTAAATGAGCATAGAGATTTAGCGTTGCTTGAAACGTGACAGCGACATTGGCAGAAAGGCCGTGTTAATCGACGTCAAAACAGCTTTCACGTGTACCCCTCCTTAACCTACCTGGAGTGTTTACAAAACAAAAACTTAACCCGCCTGCCAGGGTAACCCTAGCATGCAGAAAGGATAACCCGCTTACCCGGGTAACACTAGCTGTCTTGTAAATAGGACGAGGAAAAAAAAAGGGGAAATGTGTGAGTGCTAGGGTAACCCCCTTGCCAGGGTAACCCACTTGCTAGGATAACCCTTTTTCCCAGTAAACAGGCCCTGACTTACGAAAAATTTGGCTTTTTTCCAGTTCACTTCGAACGTGAACTTGAACTTGTGTTTGGTTTCTATTGGTTACGCGCCTATGAATACCAAGCCTCACAAGAGAGTGACACGAGGTTCCTTGAAATGAAAAAATATTTTTAAATTAGACGAAAACCCCAGCTGAAAAAAACAACAACAAAATAATAACTTATATTCGACTTTGTTATAAAATGATACGCTATCGGCTCTTTCAGAATCGGTTTTTTTTTCAATAAAATATATCTTTGGAATTCAGTTTCACCACCTTCATTCATACGTCTCATTTCTGCGGTGTTCAATTCAATTCAACGAATTAAATTCGCCAGAAATTCGACGTCTGAATCGGCTCCCTCATTTCTGCCGCGTGTATGACTGGTCTTGTCGCGTTATCCGACAGAAATGCGACACCGATTCAAGCAACGAATTTCTGTCGTTAATGTATTGAGCATTCGTAAATTTGGTCCATCCAAAGAAGAAAGAAGAAACTTGGCCATTCTAGAGCCAATGCAACCTGAACATGTTGCAGCCCATACTGCCGCATTGTTAGCCTTCTCCTTCTTGTTCCGTTAGCGGATAATATTTCGCAAAAATCTCGGTCCTTCGTCTCTCAATATCTTCGTCCGCCATATTGAATACTTTATATTTTCCACTGACCGACATACCCGACAGTCTTAATTCCGAGTTCGACTCAAGTGCAACGTATGAATCGACAGTCGCATTTCTACTGTTACGTTTTAAACTGACTGGCTTCCTAAATTTGTATTTGAACCTTTTCTACAACTCGGAAGCGTACCGTCATTTCTTCTCGAACAAACGATTTGTCCCCTGACTTACACTGTAACTTCACAAGTTTTGTCAATCATTCACGGAAAGACTGACTAGGTTATTAACAACTGATATACATGTTTGAAGTTTTGAAGGGGAGTTGCTGTTCAACACCGAAATAAAAGAGAAGGCGTTTCATTGGCAAATCAAAGTTTTCATTAAACAGTCATTTTCCCTTAAAAAAAAATTGCCCCTCGATAAGAGTGAGCGTGCAAAGATCTCGATAGAATTATCATTCCGATTGGTTATATCTGTCACTGGTCACGAAGGCAACAGTTTTTCCCTTTTCCCTTTTTCCTCTCTCTTGAGGGACCAGCAATGAAGACTTTTGCTATATAACTGGAGCTTAGTATGTTGCTGCCCGTCGCGGAACATTTAGATTTAGCCATTGCCGCGTGACCATAAAATCAACCAATGGGAGTGCGCGTTAAATTAAATTAAGTGTCTGGGATTTTCCCAGTGCTTTGCAGTTGCTACGAAACGAAACGTTTCCATATTTTATGTAATGAGAAAGAAGTGGCTGGGCTAAAAACTTTATGTTTCGACTTGTACAGTATAATGACGATATCCGTCGAGTACAAGAAGATGAATTTACATTAAAAAGGATTTGTTTACATTTTTATTTTTCATTCACTTTGTCCGTCAGAGTTTTCCAACGAAGTGTCATACAAGATGAGTAGCCGAGGTCAAATAATTTAATACTGAAATTTCTATCGCCTTTTCGAGGCAAACTCTCTCACTTGGGTTAAGGAAATATATACTCCATGAAATATAGGATGAATTAAAAGGACATAGGGCTTTTCACACCATTTAAAGTAAATACTACATCAGTTTTAGATCGTTCAATACCTCTCGAGAATTACGTATGCCTTAAGTCGTGTTAAAAGCCATGGAGTTAAAATCATTGAGAAAAAATGTGTTTATTTTTCAGAAGGCTGCCTTTCTGGTCAATGTCAACCCACGGTAATCATTTTGTTCGCATTTATTCTCGGAAATAATCAATCGCTGGCACTTCAGGCGAAAAAAATTAAAAGTTGATAGCTTTTTACAATAGCATTATATTACACGATCACGTTCGCATAAGCAATCGTTAATAAAGTGCGTTTTTCGCACGTCAGGCAGAGAAGTTGTCCACAAACGCCGGACATGGTTTCTCAAGCTGGCCCAAATCGCAGTTTTCAAAATGGAACCCCAGTGAACACAGAGTAAGCTTTTGTTTGTATTTAAAATGCGTAGCAATTTAATTAATCTTTACTGATTTTTAGAGACCATAAGTAAAAAGGAAAAAAAATACACATTTATTCATATCGCTATTGTCTCGTCGTATGCGAGCGGTCAGAAGAGTTGGAGTGACTATTCGGAACAAGTAGCTCCGGTCGTCAATTTTATTCAGTGGAATATTGCGCAAAAAGAGCGATCCATGACACTCGAGCCAATGAACACTCGAAATTTACAAACAAAACTACTCGAAAACTACAATATTGTTCCTACGTTGCAGAGTAACATAGGACGAGTTCCGTGAATGATTGACAAAACTTGTGAAGTTACAGTGTAAGTCAGGGGACAAATCGTTTGTTCGAGAAGAAATGACGGTACGCTTCCGAGTTGTAGAAAAGGTTCAAATACAAATTTAGGAAGCCAGTCAGTTTAAAACGTAACAGTAGAAATGCGACTGTCGATTCATACGTTGCACTTGAGTCGAACTCGGAATTAAGACTGTCGGGTATGTCGGTCAGTGGAAAATATAAAGTATTCAATATGGCGGACGAAGATATTGAGAGACGAAGGACCGAGATTTTTGCGAAATATTATCCGCTAACGGAACAAGAAGGAGAAGGCTAACAATGCGGCAGTATGGGCTGCAACATGTTCAGGTTGCATTGGCTCTAGAATGGCCAAGTTTCTTCTTTCTTCTTTGGATGGACCAAATTTACGAATGCTCAATACATTAACGACAGAAATTCGTTGCTTGAATCGGTGTCGCATTTCTGTCGGATAACGCGACAAGACCAGTCATACACGCGGCAGAAATGAGGGAGCCGATTCAGACGTCGAATTTCTGGCGAATTTAATTCGTTGAATTGAATTGAACACCGCAGAAATGAGACGTATGAATGAAGGTGGTGAAACTGAATTCCAAAGATATATTTTATTGAAAAAAAAACCGATTCTGAAAGAGCCGATAGCGTATCATTTTATAACAAAGTCGAATATAAGTTATTATTTTGTTGTTGTTTTTTTCAGCTGGGGTTTTCGTCTAATTTAAAAATATTTTTTCATTTCAAGGAACCTCGTGTCACTCTCTTGTGAGGCTTGGTATTCATAGGCGCGTAACCAATAGAAACCAAACACAAGTTCAAGTTCACGTTCGAAGTGAACTGGAAAAAAGCCAAATTTTTCGTAAGTCAGGGCCTGTTTACTGGGAAAAAGGGTTATCCTAGCAAGTGGGTTACCCTGGCAAGGGGGTTACCCTAGCACTCACACATTTCCCCTTTTTTTTTCCTCGTCCTATTTACAAGACAGCTAGTGTTACCCGGGTAAGCGGGTTATCCTTTCTGCATGCTAGGGTTACCCTGGCAGGCGGGTTAAGTTTTTGTTTTGTAAACACTCCAGGTAGGTTAAGGAGGGGTACACGTGAAAGCTGTTTTGACGTCGATTAACACGGCCTTTCTGCCAATGTCGCTGTCACGTTTCAAGCAACGCTAAATCTCTATGCTCATTTAATTAACCACTGTTTTTGCGTAAATTTTTGGGCATTTTGGGAAAAAGATATTTTTTCTCAAAGGATAGTTTAAATTCAGGAATATATGAAATTTTGAAGATTTGATGGATTTGGAAAATTGAAAATTGAAATAAAGAAGTAGTAGATGGACACCAAACAGTCCTCTACCAACCTGGGGCTCTCTCTCTCTTTTTTTGGGGGGGGCGGGGCGGGGCGGGGCGGGGCGCGGTCAGCTGTCTGGTAGTGTTTCCAACCCATTTGAATCTTAACAATACCCTTTTAATATTACTTCAAATTTCAATCCTATTCATGTGTGACCCGCCTTAACCCTTGGTTAACCCCCCTAGCTGGGTTAACTTTCTAATTATTTCCAGACCCTTTAAGTGATACCAAGCTTTAAGTTGTCCCGGGTTGTAGGGTTACCCTAACTGTTAAATTTTGCTTTTAAATCCGAGCTATCGTTTGCCCTTCCACCTAGGGTTAACTTGCTTGCTAAGGCAACCCTCCCTCTTTGTAAACAGGTCCTTAAAATCCCATACAAGAAAGCCTGGAACAGTGGATTTCTAAGATAATATTTTGGTCGCTAAAATGTTCAGCAACTACATAAATATACTATGTACAGAGTTTGGTTTTCCCATGTTTTGTCTTTGTTGACATTTACATGCAACAAAACACGGGTCCTTTTACCGACTTCAGACTGCATTAGATTTTAGACATATACAGGAAAATATCGCCAAAGACAGAATTACATCACTGAAAAATATGTTGAAATGTTAAAACGAGAAAATTTTAACCGGCCAAAAATCCTTGAACTAAAAACGGTTACAATGTTTCAGATAACTGAATAATCTAGTACATCTGTATGTTAAATTTTAATTTATGTATTAAGTCAAGTTAAAGTTAACACATCCATTCATTGTACTTTGACGTTGCAGATGATTTAGTCTTTTTTCTACTAAAAATGTCCAATTGACGCCGAAAAACAGATGCCCTTATCTGCGCTTTTAGCATCTTGCATTGAGCTCAGTTTCAATTTCGACGAGTCTAGAAAAAAACTTATTGAGTGATTGACATCAGTGTTACCGATGGTTAGTGTTTGATGCTTCCATTCAAACCAGCCAACTTTAAAATTTACGTTTCTTTAAAAAAAGTGACATTTTTGGTTGAATTGCAAATTATCCGGTACCTTTCCAACAAATTATGCTCACTTAGCTTTATAATACAAGCAAAATCCTAAAGAAGGTCATTTGACTATCTATGTCTAAAGCTTTGTAATTCAACTCAAGACCACGTTTTGTTTAAGCAAAATAGCGATAACAAAAAAAAAGATGCGAAGCGGGTGTCGTGCTGGAATTGAGTAGCGGCGCCATCGATTCAGCAGGCCGTAAAATCTCTCAGCAAAGTGAAATGTCCCCGATAATTAATAACAGAAATTCGGTTTGTTTAATTTGTATTTCCCTTGGAAGGAAAATTGACTGGAAAAGTCCCGAATTAGGGAAAACAGTTTCCACTGGCAGCACTCGACTTGCAAACACTTTGTTGATACACACTTAAAAGAATAGAAAATCTGCTTTAACAAAACATCCTTTCTAGGACTTTCTAGGGAGAATCTACGCCGTTTTGAAAGCGATGTTGGCTAACAATACATTATCCTTGATTTGGATTTGTGCGTTTGTTTCCAACATTAGAATATAGCTTTAAACTGCTTCTTTTAAAACGTTTACATACAATATTCTTTTGAAAGAGACGGGCTGTGATATTTTAATAATTCAGTTCCCTTCCTTTGGTCTTTTAAACTCATGGACATAATGTTTTTCGTGGATTAGAACCGTTTACGTCCAAAAAATACGGGGAAGAAGCTGATAAGTCGAGAGCTTTTTGAACTCCATAATTCCTTCTCCACTATCAGTTATTTCTTGATGCATATATACCATTTTATTGCTATAGACTTAGAAAGAACCGAACACAATACCTTTTTGGTGGATGTTTTCCGGCTCCCGTTCGTTACGTCTGGGGTATACCAAATAATACTTCTCTAAGGATTCACAGCGGTGATTGAAACAACCGTTGCCCCGAACCACTTGAAGTGAAATCAAAACCTACCTCGCTCAGTGAAAGCTTACATATGCAAATGAAAAAAGGCTTAATATCACTGTGCATGTATGTTGACTTAGTTATCTTTAAAAACAACGATTTACTGCTGTCGATTTTCACACGTAAATAGAATCAACGTTTTAAGGGGAAAGTGTTGACGATTAATTTTGCATAGCAAAATACTATTTGTAAAAAATCCAAATGTGTTCGGTTTTTTTTCTTTTTTCTGATATTTTCTTATTTTAGTAAAAGGCGGGCACCAGTATACCTTGTCCCAGATTTGAATTTGTGTTTGAGGGGTGTCTTACTGCGATGTCAGAATTCGGTGACAAAGAATACTTCAATATCATCGAACTGTCAGTAATGTTACATGACTTGAAATCAAAATAAGGCAGACAAAACTTAATATATAAACTTAATTTATAACGCGACATTCAGACTAAAACTGTTTTGAAGTGAGAAGACAAATAAGTTTTTTAATACTTTACGTATAACGTAAAACGAAAAACACGCAATCAAAAATTGAAAGAGGAACTGAAACGCAATACTGTTTAAACACTGTCAAGCGACTTTTCATTAAAATACAATTTGACAACCCTAGTAATTGTCAACAAAAGCAATGTATTCTTCGATTTTGTGGCCTTTCTTCTAAAAAATTTGTTTCGCTACGTTTACTCTATTTTTTTCCCGTCTTTTCCCTTAATGTTAAAATGGTTTTTGTATCTATTTAAAAGTTGTGCCTGAATTTGATGTCCACATTGATTTATTCCGATTTTAATCTGTGCCGTAGAGTCCTTGCAAAATCAGATAAGTTATGTGACAAATCAGTTGATACGGGATTAGTTTATCTTGCATAATTATAGACATGCGCCAGTTAGGACCCATGTGTTGTTTGCTCCAGGGCGAAAATTTGTAAAGTAGATTTATCTCATGCCCGTATCTTACCTTTTTTTTTAATAATCACAAAACCTCAGACATCCATTCGGAAGTAATTCCTTCCGCCTTATTTGAAAAATGACACGCCTGACCGTA
>JAHPZR010038683.1:0-13706 GCA_019787425.1 Platygyra sinensis | reverse complement strand
GTAATAAAAGCTGTGCAGCTTATGGGGTCATACATAAATACTAAACCTAAGAACAAAATAATTATATGCATAATAAAGTAACAAAATCAACTATTTGAAGTTAAATTATAAAAAAACTATGACTTAACCATGTGTATATGTACAACGTAAAAAGGCCTAAAATCCCCTAAATATAATTGAAATCTTTACGTCTAAAATTTGTGGTAGTTGTAGAGGTCTCCTTGAAAGTCAGCTCTTTAAAAATGTCCATTGAACATATGTATTTTCTTCTTCAGGATTTTATTAACTTTTGTTAGAAAAATTCTTTTCCTTAGAAATTAAAATATTCCATAGTACAGGGCCTGACTATCAGCAATAGAGTTTTTGCCATAGATAGAGCTGAAACAAGGCACTGTTAGAGAGTCTGATGCTTGGAAAGAGTAACCTTTGGGGCATTTCATCACAATGTTATCTGATAGCACTTGAGGGAGCTCGTCATGAAATGCTTTAATTTGTGCATGAGCTTTAACAGAACTAGTTTATAACAATAGCTCAATGGATGCCAATCAGCTTGAATTAAAACGTCTGACGACCTCATATCCTTTGGTAAATTGAAAATCAGTCAAAGTATTCTTCCATGTAACAAATCCTCAAAAAGTAATAAAAGGATTAAGGGTTAATTAGGGTTAATATTATAATTAGCATTAATATGTTGAATTCGGTGAAGAACCTGTACTTGTACAATATTTCTGAATCAACTCTTTGGCCCACTAGATAACAGTATTGTTCACACCGTTATAGACTCGCGCTTGCTGCTGGTAAACAAACTACAGATATTTTGATTTCATTATTTTGGCGGCTAGGACTATAGCTATTTTAAATAGCTTATATTTCTATCAGCCAAGATAATGTTTTACATGTACAAGTCAGAGTAACCTGTTCAGAGACTTGCAGACTCAGTGAGCTACATAGGACTGCAGGAGCTTTCTTGATTGAAATGATATGTTCAGCCACAAAAAGAACAACTTTTGAAGGGAATCCATTACTGTACTGCATAAGCAAAGAATGCAATTAATTCTGTTACTAAAAGACCTTGGATAGTAAAGTTATTTTACTTGATAAACATACAGTGTACATGTATGTAGTTTGACAAGACCTTGAAGCCCTCCAAAGCCGGGCTGCTAGGATAGTGGTTAGAACTGTGCGCAGCAAACAGGCAATGGACATTCTGAAATGGCCCACATTGGAGGAGCGCTGACGTGAATCTGCTTTTAAACTTGTTAAGAAATGTCTGCAAGGTCGATGTCCGCAGTATTTTAAACAATATTTTAAACGTAATAATTCAATCCATGCACGGGCTACTAGACAAAGCAACCTTTTACATCCGCCTGCTGTGAGGACTGAGATTGCAAAAAGATCTTTCTATTATTATGGTTGCACTCTCTTTAACAAGCTATCTTAACGGTATTTTGTGTTTACACATCTTTTAAATCTTTTATTTGTACTTTGTTGTCTATTTATATTATAATCTGTATTAGTGTAATGCTTGTATGTATAGTGTAGTTTTTGCACGTTATTGTGCTTAGGGCTTCCATTGATAACAGACAGCTTTTTGCATCTGGAGGGACTACCCTCAGAGCAGTATAAATAATTAAGGTTCTTCTTTGAATTTGCATTTCTCAGTGTTGAGCCAGGGCATTTCTTTTTCATGTTTTATTTTTATTATCATTATCATTATCATTATCATTATCATTATCATTATCATTATCATTATCATTATCATTATCATTATCATTATTGTTGTTGTTGTTGTTGTTGTTGTTGTTTTTATTATAGGTGTTACACTTGAACTGCAGTGCTCCCAGCCAGTTAGAATCAAGTAATTTTTTTCATGTACCTGTATATTTTAACTGTATAGCCAAGACAAAGAATTCTATATTGCATGCAATGAGATTCATATACACAGGGCTTATAGAAACTAAAAAAAGTGTGTAAATTTTATTCTTACATAATCAATTTAAAAAGCCACTATACCTTTCCTTGTCTTTCCATAACAGCGTTAAACCCAATCGGTATTATGTGATTTTCCATTGTGCTTACAGTCTGGCAAATGGGTCTGTGCTGCGAGACGTTATAGCCAAGCTCTGAAACAGTTGATGTTAATTGGTGATACCATCTCTGAAAAACACAAGGAAAAGCATGATGAGCTCAGGGCATCTTGTCTCCTTAATTTATCTGCATGTCAGGGGAAGCTTGGACAATATGAATTTGTTGCCACAAACTGCACAAAGGTTAGAGAGGAAACCATGTGTACTGTATTGTGTGGATGCAGTAATCAGAACATTTTTATTACTTAAGTTCCAGTTTGTACTTGCATACAAAATCATGTAAGGAAAACCTCAGCACAAGCAGTTTTGTCCCTTGAAAAGTCTTGCATGCAGATAGGTTTGGTTGAACATGTAAGTTCATTTAAATATGGTATAATTGAGTCAAATTAAATACTACATGTACAGGTTAACAGGTACACTGCTTTTCAAACTGTTCACAGTGTATCTATAATTTACAGCTCCGTAACCTTATTAATTACAACCTAGAGATTTGTAAAAAATTACATGAAAGTTTAAATAATTACTAAAATATAGATGTACATTAAGCAACCAAGGAATTTTTCCCCAGCCAGTTCAGTTTCCATATTGCTTTCCTTTTTCATAAATTCCTTATTCCTTAAAAATAACAATTTATTTACTGAGATTGTTGTTGTTGTTTGTGTTTGGTATTTTTGTAATGTGTAGGTTCTTGCAATGTTGCCAACAAATATCAAAGCACTCTATAGGAGAGGACAGGTCAGATATTGTGCATTTTAAGTCATAACATTTTTTTTTCATCCAGGAAATACTGTGCAGTAGTTTGGGATGTGTTATTTCATAACTTTTTCTGCAGTACATAAAAATGATCTTCAGCTATGGTCAATTAAACTTCAAGTTTGAAAAGCTGAAATGTACCACAAACCGTTTTACACGCTCTTTCCTGGCTTTTTAGATGGAAAAGTTATTTTAGTAATAACACGTTTTAGTGATTTCATTTCTTTTGTCATTAAGTTGTGCAACCCTCAATACAAGGAGTATGTTTTTGCTACTGTTACTTACTAGCATGTACAGTAGCTTTTAAGTAGGATTAATATGAATCTTTTTGGAAGGTTCTCAGTCAAGAGGCACTTAATCCCAGTGGTTATTGCATTGAACTGCACATCAAGTAGTGTGAGTTTGAGTCCCGGCCAGGGTTTTTGCATTCAGTTCATGAGAAAAATCACAGCTCTCATTGTGCCTCTCTCGACCTAGCTATATAAAGCAATCATTGGATTCGGCTTTCGTAGGATATGAAGAATTCTACAGATCTCGGAGGGTGTTATCCACCTCGGCCTTCGGCCTCTGTGGATAACACCCTCCTCGATCTGCAGAATTCTTCATATCCTACTCAGCCTCGTTCAACAATTGCTAAATATATAATTGTAGGTACTGCCTGCTACGGTACAGGTGAATTTGATGCTGATTTGTAACTCTGTGATGGACTAGCATCCCATTCAGGGAGGAGTAGGCATCTCTTAGTCACTGAAAGTTATGGAAACCTGGGCAAACTCTTTCGGGCTGGAAAACTTTGGCCCCGCACAGACTTCCTCACTTTCTTTCTCTCTTTTTTTTTAACCCATAGTGAATATCAGACCTTTTTTACCAAGGGTGTCGGCTTTCCTTTACCTTTATTTTGTACGGACTTTACTCAGTAAACAAGCAGTACAAAATGTATCTTTTAAATACTCAGTTAGTTTCTTAAGTGTAGTCTGCCCATAGCCTGTTTTTGTACTTAGCATACTAAATTTTATTTTTATTTTTTTGGATGTACATGTTCATGCCAATTAATTGTCTGTGGCAGTGACCAACTCGAAAGCTTAAGCTACTTTGGTCACTGCGCACATTTTGCTTTTTTGTAGCTGTGTAACTTAGTTTTTATTGTTGTTTTTTTATTGTAATGTACTGAAATGTTAATGCTATAATTTTGTAAATAGTGCACAACAATAAAAATCTGAATCTGAATCAGTAAAAGAAGCGATAGATTGGACGGTCTAATAGTTTATTAAGTTAACTGCCTGAAAATTCCTTGTCAGTATCCTCCTGTCATCTAGTTTGTAATATATACATGTTATAGCCTTATTGTGGGATTAAAATTGTAACATGTCATCTCTCTTAACAGGCGTTTGTCGTCCTGAATGAATTCGAGAAGGCAAGGACGGATTTAGAAAAGGTAAATCTCGAGATATTTCTCAAGCGATTGTCACTTTACATGTATGGCTTCGACAGTGCGAGACACCAGGGAAGCACAATTCTAATATTTTGGCTAGGTAAATTAGTTTACAACCCCAATGCTCCATAGGCCCTATTAGAAACGTTTTTGAGTCACGCGCGCTGGCGCGCGCTTGTCCTGCAACGTGAGCCTGTTCGCAGGCTAATAGCCCTTTTCACGGTTACCTTTGCTCATTTGCATTACAATAAAATTTAGCATGCCTGCGAGGCAATTTCGGGCTGTTTTGCAGTTTTAGCCCGAAATTGCCTCGCATCCACGTTGGATTACATTGTAATGCAAATGAGAAAAACTAACCGTGAAAAGGGCTATTAGAAAAGCTTGAAGTGGACTAAGACTAGACGCGCCGGGAAAAATTAAATTGAGGGTCATGAAGGCGGCAAAATCCCACAATCCCAGCCTGTGTTGCTCAAATTGAAATCCCATTCCCATTTTTCTATTGTTTTTGTTTCATGAAACCCAGTCCCAGTGCACAAAATCCCACTTCCCACCCTCTAAAAAAGGCAAATCCCAGCTCCCATTTTACCCCTTCATGACCCTCTAAATTGAGCGAAAAGAAAGTAGTAACAGCCCTTCCCTTGAAAAATGCTGCATTCACCGTCAACATTTTTAGAGTAAGTTTATTTTGTTGCTGTCCTACACCTTCTCTATTCTAAATTATGTACGAAAATTAGCCAATGTTACACGAGAAATTGGGCTTTTAATTTATTGTTGTTGTGTGTTATATGTATTTGTATTGTTTTGTTTTTTTTAGGCTTCAACTATTGACCCGTCCAACAGAGCAGTGCAAGATCAACTTAGAATTCTGAAAGAGAAGGAAAGAAAACACGATGAACATTTATCAAGAGCGCTTGGCTCTATGTTTGGACGTAAAGTTTAATTCACCGTCATGAAGAATATCAGGGAAAGTCTGAAGATTTTGGGCTTGTTAAACACGCGAGAAAACACACTGTAAGGACTGCACGGTGTAACATTGTGACAATAGTAATAAAGCTGTCTTGGCTGCGAAGTCTTTGGAGTATTTCATTGCAATCAATTCTCTCTCACTGTCCTCACTGCTGGGATACATGTAGTCACGAAATTTTGCCGCAGCATATGTTGTCAAGTGTTTTTAGGGCCCTGCAGTTTATGCCGGTTTCACAACATGTTCACTACCCAGTACCCACAGGCCGGGTTCCCTAAACCTTAGCTTAACCGAGATTGGCTCCGCAGTGGATGAAAGAATGAGGAATAATCCATATGACCGTGAAGTCATTGGTCTGCGTGTTATTGCTTTACGAAGTTTTAGTTTTCAATAGTACAAAATGTGAATTGAACAGCTAGCGAACTGGAAGTTCTGGGTAGCGAACATGACGTGCGAACTAGACCGTTATCGAAACGCCGGCTGTTACCGGACCCCGCATGTCCTGCTTCCAACCTGCCTTTGTGGTTTGTATTCTTACCCTCTTTCGCTACTTGGGTCTAAATACTTACGGGTACAGGAATCGACCCCAGTGCGCTGGCAATGTCGTTTTCGTTTCCTGTATTGAGCTACAAGTTGTTCCGGGAGGTAACGCCATTGGAATGGTTAACTTTTGACCCACGGAGTCCTCTCCTTGGGCTACGTCCGAAATGCTTCACTGCTAGGAAGTACATCCCGTATTGTACAAGCAAAATTATTAATTCTCCGACCCGTAACTTTTCTTTGCACCGGCCCTACCACCCAGGGGGGTTTGGGGGGGGGGGTGGGGCTAAGGACTTAAGCAACTTATCAATGCCAAGGCTGAGTGGCTATTATAGTCACCTAGCTAATCATCACCAGCCCTACTCGGGTCCCTGCTGTAAGATTCACCCCCTCCGCCCTCCCAGCGTCGAGCCATTTTATTTAATATGGTCCCTCAACCCCCGCACCTATTCTCTCAAATGCTCAATTGTCTAAATTTGACGAGATTGTCTTTTAATCGGCCCAGAAAAACGGCAAGGAACTGCAGAACTGTGCCGACAGCCGTTACGGAGCTTAGATGTTATATATCAAACACGTAAAAAGCGTGTTTGTTTTAGGTAATGGGCTCCTGACATTTCCAAACACCAAAAAGTGAGTTGAAAATACGACGCATAGTGCGGAGTAGTTTTGACGAGTTTCAAGCAACCTCGTTCCCAGGGAAAATGCCCTGGGAACAAGGTTGGAGTTTAAAGGTGTTTGGTAATGTTGTCAAACCCCCCCCCGGGGGGGGGGGGTACTCCTTATAATGGTCTATACGGGGAGGCTCCGCCCGAAAGGGGTACCTTTATCAGGTTTCAGGTATATAAAAGGGTAGGGATTTCACAAGTTGAGGTATACAAAAGGGTGGGGAAATCGGTCATTTAGGTATTTAAAAAGGCCTTTAATTATAATATTTCGAATAGGCGCCCGTTATGTCTGGATCAGTTTATTTATGAAGCACTACGTACATGAGACTGAGAATAAAAGGGGTATAAAAGGGGTACCTTTTCTACCAAAGTGGTATATGAAAGAGTAAGGGGTTGGGCTTCGGGGTGGAGCCTCCCCGTATTAAACTTGGTTATCCTCCCCCCCCCCCTTCACCGGGTTCAAGCATTGTCTTGATCAGTGTTTGACATATCTTCTCAATCGGAAATGCAGCTAAGGAGAAAATGGGGAAATAAATTCATATAACGCTACGCTAATTAAGATCAGATATTCAAACACCGTCCGCGATCATGAACTTGATGGATTTATTAGTTTGTGAACTATGTACTCCGAACCCCGCTTTCGAAGTTGCTACAAAGCAAAATATAGCCGGACGGCAAACTGATCCCGACGCGACGGTAGATATGACCAAACTGAATTCGAAATAAAACGGAGTAAAGGACTAAATTATTTTAAATTTGGTCCTTTACTCCGTTTTATTTCATTTTGGTCATATCTGCCGTCGGGATCATTGTGCCGTCTATATTTTGTTTTCTAAAATTTCTGCTGATCCAGGTCTACTAAAGATCCCGGTAAAGATCCGGCACTCTCATCGGTTTTTTGCTGTGGTTATACAGTTTTAAATTCCATCTGCTACAAAAATTTACTATCAAAATTATTATTGGTTTACTTAATTTATTTAATTTATTAATTGTATCATACTTGTATCTCACATAATTATTGATTTAGTTTAGCTTTAGATTTAGTTTAGGCAGGTCCACATCAGCTGTAAAGTTGCGAAAATTTTTAACCTGAGTTATCAAATAAAGTTATGTATGTATGTATGTATGTATGTACAAAGCGCACGGCTTCACAGCATGAAAGATGAAATAAAGGTCAAGAAGCTCCTCTCGAAAACAGGATAAGGCCCATGCCAAATAATTTTGCAATCGTGGTACGCATAGCTTGCAGCACAGACGTTTCTCACAGCGCACGGATATTTCTATCATTTGTCAACAGTTTGTTTGTAGGGGATCGTATGGAACAGTGGGAAATGTGCAGGCGCCCGCGAGCTTACAGCGGACTTTCCCCTAAAACTCCTTCTCTCTTTCTCTCCCTCTGCTCGCGAAGTGAAGCAAAATGAGGTTTGTAGATGTGCAATCTAACGTTTTCCTACTGCTTTTTTTGCCATCCAACAATAAGACGTAATAAAATTAAGTGATTCGGTGGTAGTGATTACAAAATATGAAAAATGAAGTCACGTCTTCCACTCAAAACTCGAATACATGTAATAACAATTTTCGACAGCGGGATCAGCGAACACGCACCAGTCAATTATTTCAAATCCATCTTCTCTAAAAGATTGAACCTAGTTGTACACTACCAAGCTGCAAGGGTCTTAATCTTGCAGCGAGGTGATGTGTTGTGCCCGATGTATTTCTGTTTTGTATTGGTCTAGAGAACGTGTTTTTATATTTGGAGTTGAAAAAGTCTCATCCTCTCTTTTCTATTTTCCTTCGGTCAAACAAATTCTAAATACCATTACTATTTAAACAAAGAGTTTTAGATCGTTTTATTGCAGTTTTTATTTATATAGCGATGTTCTTAAGTCCTCCGTAATTTCTGTGGTATTCCAAGTAAGAAATTATGAGAGGTTCAAGTGTATGGAAAATCTAGCTAATGTCAAATAATTTTGCCAAACTGGAATCTAATACTAAAAAGCTTAAATGTAAACTAAGGTAGCGCTCTCCCTTCTAGTCCCACGATTCTTCTTTTCTTATGCATTCTCTATTGCTTCATCAGTAAGCTCCACCGTGATACCCTTTTCGAGTGCTGTGGTGCTGTCCTGCAAGGAGCCAAGGACAAGAAAAGGAAGTTTGTGGAGACCATTGAGCTCCAAATCAGCTTAAAAAATTATGATCCTCAGAAGGACAAGCGTTTCAGTGGAACTGTGAAGCTGAAGAACATACCCCGTCCCAAGCTCAAGGTCTGTATTCTTGGTGATGCTTCACACTGTGATGAGGCCAAGGCAAATGACATCCCTTGCATGGATGCTGAAGCTTTGAAAAAGCTAAACAAGAACAAGAAACTTGTGAAAAAGCTTGGTAAGTCTTATTAAGATATTCTTGAAAGAGTTACTTGTACAGGCTAGTGCACAATATACCAAGTGAATAGTAAGTCTCGAGTTACGTCACAAAGAACACAACAGTGATCCTTATCCCTTACTCAATAACACAATAGACTTCACACATATAGAACGAGACAATAGTGCATATATTGACTTGGTATATCGAGCATCACGCCTTGTACATGTATGCTATTCTGTGTTTTGTCAGATATCTTTTGTTGCGGTTTTATTTGCATTTGTGTTCATGTTCTATTGTGTTGTAATATTTTGGTTGAATTACGGGTTAGTTTACTTTTGATTTTCCTTTCTATCATATTTACGTGTACATGTATGATCGCAATCTGAAGCCATGGAAAATACATGCAAGCCAACAAACTAGTTTTAATTATCTTGCACTAAAGTCAAATTTAATCACAGCACACATCTATGGAAACAAAAGCCTGTAAGTTTTTTACATTGAAAAGAGACACAAACATTGGCCAGTAACATGAAAAATAAACCTTTACATTGTCCCTGGCACCATTTTGTGTACAGCAAGTGTTCATAACTTAAGTGGGGAGTTAATGGCTTAAATATTAGGGCTTAAGTTAATGGCTTAAATATTAAATAGGAAGACACAAGGTAAAAAATATTTGAGGTATCTGATCAGTGATTTTTGGGAAAGCCACATTCACTTGTTTTGATAAAATAAATAGGACCCTGTGTGCACTCTGATTGGTCAAAAACCCATTATTTATCATAGTATAAAACATAGAAAAAGTGCGTTTTATTGTTTTTTTGTCACACTTCATGTACCTGTATATCAAAAAACAAATGAAGAAGCCTAAACCATGAATTACACTCACTCCACTCCACTCACTCACCACTGGTTTGTGTTTTCTACATTTCCCTTGTGCTGCATGATGTGTTTTATTACAATGTGATATACAGCGTGTTAAGTATTACCAAGCTGCGATTCAGGAAATACTTTTCTATGCATTTTTATCTTCATGTATGGTATACCCTTGTAACCCATAGGCCACAATGTCACAGAATATCAGCAATTTTTTCATATTTTTCATAGTAGAAATAAAAATGAAACACTTTCCAGCTTCAAACATTGATGCAGAAAAATTGACAATACTCAAGTTAGTAAACATATGACATTTCTTGAGAATCTTTTGCAAATACATGTAAATTTGAAACCCCAAACATGCCAATATTTACAAAGAAATGTATGTCAGACGGGAGGAGGGTGCAAGCACTTGTCTCCTCTATCCATTTATTTGTAAAAATTGGCAAGCTTGAGATCCCATGTATCCATACGTTTGTAACAGAATATTATGAAAAATAGCACATTTATTATTTATGTTGCATAAAAAAATTGAACTGTGAAGTTTATTTTTTGTTTGAATGAAAATATCAGAAAAGCATGAATTGGTCCATATGGTCCACTTGTAGGAACTGTAAAAATGTCTTCTGGGAGCTGACATGCCACTGTACTTGATGTTCTTGTATATGTATGTACCTACATGTATACAGCTGTTTCGGGAAAGGTTGTCCAAAAGAAGGGTAAGAGCGTACGCGACAATGCCGAAAGGTAGTATGGGAGATATTCAATAAAGTAAATTCAACTTGTAGTGAACGCCCAGAATCGAACATGCCACAACCGTCCAGTGATGACCTACGGTAGCGAGCTATTTGGATGAAAGAGTTCTTAGGATATAGCGTAGATGAAGTGGCAGTACGCACAGGCTTATAAAATGAAGCTCTCTCGCTATCACGCTACCAAAACACGTCCAAACACAAAGGGTTCATTAGCGATGGCTCTGCACGTGCACCACAATTTTTGGTACATTTCTCCGACTTTCTCTGCAAAGCATGACATAAAACAAGTCGCCAGAATCATGCCTTCTCTGTGAATCCGAACTCTTTGTTACAAATTCATGGTCTGGATCATTTTACTGAATTTTGAAACTCACTTTTCTCTCAATGTCAGTAACAAAGCGTGAGCATCTATTTCTAGCTGACGTTTTCGATAGCATTCCGTCATGTTTTCGTTGACTCAAACTGACAGTTTACCATAATGCCTTTCGGCATTGTCGCGTACGCTTTTATGCTTCTTTTGGACAACCTTTCTTGAAACAGCTGTATGCCAGAATTATTAAACACAAGTTCAGCTACCACCTACATGTAGTTTTATAGCACAGTTGGTAGATAACCAGTCTGCTGTGTGGGAGTTCAAGGGTGTGGGCCCCAGTCTGGACCAACACATGAAGTTGTAAAATAACTAAGGAGAATGCACTGCCTTTATGATAATATCTGCAAATGGTTAGGCCTTCAAGACTTCTTTGTAAGGACTATAAACTGTAGGCCCTGTCTCCTGCATCTTTAGTGTTACATGGTCAGCCTGGGATAATGTTCAAAACAACTCAAAACTCAAGACAATGTTTGAAACCGCGGTGGGGGGAAGGGGGGGGGGGGGGGGGATGGGGGGGGATACCCAAGGATTAATACGGGGAGGGCGCCACCCCGAAAGTCCAACCCCTTACTCTGTTTATATACCACTTTGGTAGACAAGGTACCCCATTTTATGGCCCTTTTAGTCTCAGTCTCTATGTACGTAGTGCTTCAATAACATAAACGGATCCAGACATAAACGGGCGCCTATTCGAATATATTATAAAATTAAAGGCCTTTTTTAACATACCCTAAATGAACCGCGTTCCCCTACCCTTTGGTACTGCCTCAACTTGTGAAAATTACCTACCCTTTTATATACTGAAATACCTGATAAAAGGCGACCCCTTTCGGGCGGGAGCCTCCCCGTTATCGCCATTATAAAGAGTAACTACCCCCCCCCCCGGGGGGGGTGGAGGGTTTGCCACCATTACCCAAACACCCTTAAACGCTTTGTTCCCAGGGCTTTTCACCCTTGGGAACCGAAGGTTGCTTGAAACTCGTCAAAAACTCCTTCCGCACTATGCGGTCGTATTTTCAACATCACATTTTGGTGTTTTGGAAATGTCAGGAGCCCATTACCTAAACAAACGAAACACGCTTTGTTACGTGTTTGATATAGTAAACCTAGATACAAGCTCCGTAACGGCTGTCCGGCACACGTGCGTGCAGTTTTCCTTTATGCCGTTGTTTTTCTGGGCTTGATTAAAAAGACAATGCTCGTCAAATTTAGACCAATTGAGCATTTGAGAGAATAGATGCGGGGGATTGAGGGACCGTATTCACCCAAATTAAAATAAAAGGGCTCGGCGCTGGGAGGGGGGAGGGGGGAGGTGCAATCTTACCAGCACGCGCGACCCGAGTAGGGCTGGTGATGATTAGCTAGCGTGACTATAATAGCGCCACTCTCGCCTTGGCATTGATAAGTTGCTTAAGGTCCTTAGCCCCCCCCCCCCCCCCCCGCCCCCTCACCAAATCCCCATAGGTTGTGGTAGTGGGCCGGGTGCCAAAGAAAAGTTACGGGTCGGAGAACTTAAGAATTTTGCCTTGTACAATATACGGGATGTACTTCCTAGACGTTAGAAGCATTTCGGGACGTTAGGCCCAAGGAGAGGACTCCGTGGGTCAAAAGTTAAACCATTCCCAATGGCGATTACACTCCGGAACAACTTAGTAGCTCAATACCAGGAAACCGGAAACGCACATTGCCAGCGCAACTTGGGTCGATTCCTGTACTTAACCGTAAAGTGATTTTAGACCCAAGGTAGCGGAAGGAGGGTAAGAATACACAAACCACACCAAAGGCAGGTTGGAAGCTAGGACATGCGGGGGAGGGGTCCGGTAAACCGCCGGCCGTTTCGTCGAGTAACGGTCGAGTTCGCCACGTCATGTTCGGCTGAACCCAGACCTTCACGTTCGCTAGGCGGTTCAATTCACCATTTTGTACTATCCGAAAAGCTAAAACTTCGTAAAAGCAATAACACGCAAGACCAATGACCTTCAACGGACATATGGATTATTCCTCATTCATTTCATCCACTGTGCGGAGCCAATCTCGGTTTAAGAAGCTAAGGTGAGGGAACCCTGGCATGTGGCGTACCTGGGTAAGTGAACATGTTGTGAAACCGCAGCAGAAAATAAACTGCAGGGCCCTAAAAAACCACTTGACAACATATGCGTGGCGCGTAAAAATTTCGTGACTACAATGTATCCCGACCAGCAGTGAGGACAGTGAAGAGACGAATTGATTGCAAACGAAATACTTCCAAAGACTTCGCAGCCAAGACAGCTTTATTACTTATTGTCCGCAATGTTACACCGTGCGAGTCCTTACAGTGGTGTTTTTCTCGCGTGTTTTAACCAAGCCCAAAAATCGTCGAGCATTTCCCTGATATTCTTCATGGACGGGAATTAAAACTTTACGTCCAAACATAGAGCCAAGCGCTCTTGATTAAAATGTTCATACGTGTTTTCTTTCCTTCTCTTTCAGAATTTCTAAGTTGATCGTTGCACTGCTCTGTTGGAACGGGTCAATAGTTTTGAAGCCTAAAAAAAACAAAACAATACAAATACATATATAACCACCACAACAACACTAAATTCAAAAGCCCAATTTCTCGTGGTATACCATTGGCTTAATTTTCGTACTAATATTTAGAATATGAGAAGGTGTAGGACAGCAACAAAATACACTTTACTCTAAAAATGTTGACGGTGAATGCAGGCATTTTTCAAGGGAAGGGCTGTTTACTACTTTCTTTTCGCTTCAATTTCGAGGGTCATGAGGGGTAAAATGGGAGCTGGGATTTGCCTTTTTTAGAGGTCTGGGAAGATGGGATTTGTGTGCACTGGGACTGGGTTCATGAAACAAAAACAATAGAAAAATGGGAATGGGATTCAATTTGAGCAACACAGGCTGGG
>JAHPZR010038682.1:5000-14855 GCA_019787425.1 Platygyra sinensis | reverse complement strand
TAGTGCAGAGTGCACTATTGGGATGGTTTGGGGGTTGACGCCGCTAACGCACTATGGCAATAAGGCAATAAGGCAATAAGGTGTAAACTTTAATGTTTGTTTAATTAATTAATTTCAATTAATTAATTAGCCTTGTTTTGAGCGGGTGGGGTAGGTACCTTTGATTGCTACGTAAAACGTACCATACTTACATAAGTTCTTTCGTAACATCAGAAAACTATATATGGTTCCAATATTCTCTTGTTATCCTTGTGGTACTATTCTCTTAAGAACAAAAGCGATTTACACGAAGCGCATGCGCAGATGCGCAGATTGATTAGCGTTAGTGTTAACTATATGTTGGGTCGATGCATTTCATACACAATTATACACAAACGTTTAGTGCTTTTCCTTGCGGTTGAACACAGTATGTAAGACGCATGCGCTCTAGCATTGTCAGCATGATACAATCCTTTTTCGAGTTCAGATTCATGCGTGCGATACCACACTCTCGTCTTAACGGCCAATAGCAGTCATATTTCGGGTAATATCAGTTCCCCCTTTTAGTGCAAAGAACGCTTTTGTGACAGCGTATCTTTTGGAATCATCCCTTGCTCGGTTCAAAAATGCCGTGTGCTGTTTTCAAACTACTTCGTGTTTGCTAAGCTTTAAACAGGGAAACGAATGGATCTTCTCAGTCGCTTGTTTATTTTCTCTCCTATGAAAGAGAACAAGAAGTTCACAAATGTATTTACCCGAAACACTTCCGAGTTAACGGCATCAAATATTACTGTAGACACTGTGGCACTCATGCACGGAAACCGCAAATAAATTTAGTCAGTCTTTGAGGGGGCGCATTCACCTATGTAGGACATAATATCGGTCAAGTTGAAACGC
Organism: Platygyra sinensis; assembly: GCA_019787425.1. NCBI lineage: Eukaryota > Metazoa > Cnidaria > Anthozoa > Scleractinia > Merulinidae > Platygyra > Platygyra sinensis. Next base: position 13,979 of record JAHPZR010038682.1, on the reverse strand, counting down.
TTCTCGGTTGTATTAATCGATATCGTTGTGTATTTTGAACTGGTTTACTGTTAACACCATCGGTGGCAACCTAATAAGATCGTGCTATTCCGAGACACGACGTGACTATTTGATAATTAAATTAGTAATTGTTTATCGTATATTAAAGACTTATGCGCTCGTGGGTTCAAATCCCATCTGGGACTCGGATTTTTTCCGAGCTCTCCATAAATTCAATAATTGTTTATCAATGATATGAAAATTTGCCTCTTGATTGAAACAAAATCATTCCTCTTCCAATTTTTTCATAAGTAAATAACATTATTTCATTTTTCTCAGGAAAAAAGCGAGCATATCTTCTTTGTATGTTTTTGAGAAAACAAGGGTATCATGTTACAAACTTTGCGAGAAAAACAAAAGTATCAAGTTACAAACGTTGGCGTTGAAAAACTAAAAGTATCACGTTTGCTAGTTCAACGTATTAATGAATTTAGAATGAACGAAATTCCACGTAAAACACCACAGTAAAATTTAAAACCGTCTTGACAAACAGTAATTGTAAGTTATTTTTGGGCCTTAAACTAACAAGTTACATACAGGCAGCTGATGACTCAAAACGTACTGACAGTCCTGCATAACACTCTGCACTATCTGAGATTGTCTCACTAGTTTAAGTTCCGTTTGTCTCTCAATTCCCAAGAGACTTGGATACAACGAAAACACCACGAAATACAAAGTTTGGCCTGAAAGCCTTCGCGATTCCTGTGCTGACCAAAAGGGAGTGCGGCCTCTGGGGAGCGAGAATGGCCACGAGTTTGTCAGCTAGGCATACGTAATTCCACATGAAGTTCCATATTTACGGTCTTCAAATCAGATCTTTCCAGGGTCGCACGTTTCTCGACCGCTGATTAATTAGACTTTGGATACGAAGTTCTCCAGATCTCCGTAGGAGTTCGCGTGAGTAGCAGGGTTGCGAGCATTAACAGCCATGTGGGAGGTTCCATGGGAGAGGGGACACGAGAGAAAGGAATTCCGGGGGCACTAGCGACGAAACCTGTTAATCCAAAAATTATCAGGTTTTGAACTTGTGTGCATCGTATTAGGAGAAAATGCTTAATTCAGCTATGGCAGCTTACACGACAAGTTATGCTTCAGGGTTACTGCAAGTTGAGAGTGGTCAAGGGGATTCATTGTATTTCGGAAATACACCAATATCAAACCTTGATTCCTCCTGACATCTTGGCTACTTTTTATCACACGTTTTATTTCCAACGCTCAAGAGATTCGTACAAACCTAACTGATGCAATCGAAGGCTTCATTACCGGCCGCCGCCTCAGGACAGGGCCCCGCATTCCATTCAGAATGAACGAAGATGGAACCCGATCGAGAGAGAGAGACAGAGAGAGTCATTGCATAAATATCGAAAGCGTGATTAAATATTTATCTATATATTTATTATTTATAAAACAAGAAAATTCATAAAACATGGAACTTCACAAGTCACAAACGTGGGAGATAAAGGAAAATGTCTGAAGAATACTTGTATAAGTCTTCTATTCGCCAGTTTGTTTTTTCTTTTTCCGGTGTATAACCCAGTTCGTTTTCGTGAGACCGGCTGCTAATTGGACAGCGTACAGTCAGCGAACAAGAACAGGTCTTGCAATCAATTCAGGTACAGCAAATGAAAACTAAACGATAAAAGTTTGCCATGTTTGCCGTAATGTGAATTCCAAAACAGGCAAAAGTTTCAGAACTTCGTCCAGAAGGAAATTATCAGAAACTACAGCTCCTCCTTTGGTTTGATTGAATCTTGTGGGTAAGAAAACAGAAGATTCTTTTACTCATTAATTCACAAATAGCACAATAGCATGATCAGCGAACAAAACGTTGCTACTGATGCAAAGATGCTTCAGGCTCTGTTAAGTCTTGGGACCATAGCACACCTTAACGTTGACTTTTGTGAACCAATCTCCATCTCAGATGTTTTTGTGGCTTATAGGGGAGGAATACTGGCTCTCTAAAACATGATTCTAGCAGTGACAGAAAGAAAGTTTGCCACCACCTGATTCACATGAGCGAAATAACGACATAAACGAGATGTATGGCACAACGACATAATCACTTACGTCGGCAATGTGAACATCAACTTCAAGACGCAAAACATCAGTGTTTTCATTATGATGTTATCTGCATGCTGTTACGTTGCTTTTATGTAACTATCGTCGGGATGTTTACACGACAAAAATAAGGGTTATAACGTTCTTATGTCGTTATCTCTCCAGTGTAACCTAGGCTTAAAAAAATAAATAAATAGAAAACTGAAAAAAATACACCATATAACCTTAATAAACTTTCCTGACCTTGCCCGACTAAAAAAAAAAAAAAAAAAAAACTACTTCCCACACCTAATAAATGCAAAATCATTTTCCTTCAAATTGTCAAATTTTCCCCGACTCAAAATAAAACCCCAGAGTTTTCCCGGAACCTTGAAGTATTTGTTTCCTTGACCATTTTTCTGACCTATGACAAGTCTAAAAGTCGAATGAACCAATCACCTGGTTTAGCTGGTTCAGATTTTGACGAAGCCGTCTGCGTGGATACCCTCTCTTGTAGTCTTCTCACTTCATTATCTAGGTCTGTCCACTCTTTTACTATCCTCACAGCGCTGTGTAGTTTAGGTTCTTTTGTCATGGGATTGTTACACTAGTAGGAATAAAAAGTTGTATAACTTAGAGATAATCGTTAACTACTAGTATACCTAAATGGTAATAATGCTGCCGAAGGGGAAAACAACTTAAGTATGCTAACCGTTACCCTATACCCTGGGTGCCAGAGGTTTTTCTTGCGCGGTTTCCGGTGTCGGTCATGTCTCTATTGTGACCCGCGCGGAAAACCTCTGGACCAGAGCGCGATTTTCTTTGAGGGCACCGAGCCAATGGCAAGGCAGTTTAAATCTAAAAAGTCCAGAATCTGGACTAGAAAGCTGATTGGCTCCTAACGACCTCCCAAGGGTTTTCTCATCTAAAAGACACGGTGATTGGCTTCTAAGAATAGAAGAAGCGTGTGAAATATTTGTTGCTTGGAGGTGAAGAACGTTTGTTAGTGCGCTGAAAGATTTATAAGTGATCAAGACCTGGAAACAGCCATAATTAAAGTTCTTGAAACGTTCGACGGTGTGCAGAGCAAAATGGATGGAATTGCGAATTTTATACGCAGCAACGATGTGTTGGCGGTTTTACCGACGGGATTCGGGAAATCACTGCTATTTCAATTAGTGCAAAATGGAATTGAATAGCCTACACGACTTCTACGGTTCGTGACATTTCAGGGTTCGTACAGGTCATGGAAAACCTGGAAAGTCATGGAATTTTACAATTTCATTTTCCAGGCCTGGAAAGTCCTGAAATTTAGGTGTAGGTCATGGAAAGTCATGGAAAATCAGTATGTTTTCTATGAATGAAAGGCATTAAGATCCAAAGTTGAAAAATTAACTGGCAAGTCCAAAAATCAAATGTAATTTCAGCTGAATAAATGATTGTTTTGACACTACTGCCGGAGGGAAATAGCTTAACTTAGGTCATGGAATATTTCAAAAAGTCATGGAAAAAGTCATGGAATTTTGACAGGTCATAAGTGTACAACCCTGCATTTGTTTATTTGCCCTGTTAGGTCACTCGACCTTTTTGTCGCTTCTATCGTGTTTATGAAGGGCACTTCATGTTGTATTATTCGGCGGAATTTTCGCAGAATTTTAAGCCGTTATCTGCATGTCGTTTCGTTGAGTTGACACCTCTGTGATTTACCATGTGTTAGTGTTTTGTTTTGGCTCATTTCTACTGCAAGTTTCTTGCGAGCTTGAACAACGTTTTGAACGTGCATGTTCACCATTTGTAGATTCTCCTTTCCAACGAATAATATTTTGTTCGTAACATTCTTTTAAATTTGTCACTTCCTTGACAGTCGCCTCGAATTTTTCGATCCGTCGGTAGCACTTATTTATACAAAGAATACGCGGCCTGACGGACAGATTGTCGTCCTCGACAGCCAAAAGTGTCGAGATTCTTTCGCAAATCTTCGGTTTTTTATCATTTTCCGATAAAAGGCTGTAATATCCACCATTACACATAACATTCGCGTCACATAAACGGCACGACAGCGAAGCCTTCGAGTCGGGAAACTTTTCAGTTCACCGGAGTAGTTTTAATTCCCGGGAAAGCCATGAAAGCAAACCAAACGTTATGTCATGCGAATCCACATGTCATCTGTCATGTCTTCACGTGAATGTCCACGTGTTCACAGTGGGTGATCCTCGCTGTGATTGGTTTAAATATGATCCGATCAAATTGATCAAAGTTCAACGAGCACGGTGAATTAAGCCGCTCTGCGCCAGAGGTTTTTCTCGCGGCTTCGCCGCTCGTGCAGTGCCAGCGGCCTTCGGCGCCATTTCCGTCCACCGCGCGCGAGAAAAACCTCAGGTACCCAGGGTATTACCCTATGAACTGAACTGTAAAGAATTCATTTGCACAAGATATTTGAATCGTTATGATAGGAAATCAATAGACCTTTTTCGCTTGTACATTTTGTTTTCCCAATACAGATCATGTGATGATACTCAGGAGATTTGATCTTTGTTTTGTTCATTAAAAAGGGTACATGCAAGCATGAATATGTCTGCATGTACTCTTTTTAATGAACAAGACAAAGGATCAAATCTCCTGAGTATCATCACGTGATCTGTATTGGGAAAACAAAATGTACAAGCGAAAAAGGTCTATTGAAATTGTTATTGGGTTGGGTGCTTTGTGGGAGTGAATAGATATTGCGTGCAAGTGCCCTTTTCTTCAACAGAATTTGAACTTAATACACGTTTTGCAAGCAGAAATTTGACCCTGAAATAAAGGAAAGGCAAATTTTTACATAAGTCAAGTTAATTGTTGCGGAGTGAGCGTAGCGAGCGAGCAGCAACATAATCAGGATTTAAAATTAAAAGAATATGTAAAAGGGAGTACGAATTCTCGAATTCATGACTTTTTACCAGAATGCATTGCATTTAACCAGAGTGCATTGTGCCACGAACAACACGAGGATGTCGCGTGGATTCCGATGAGAATTTTTTCTCTGATTTACTTGTAAAACGATGTGCAGGAGATGTTATTGACTTTCACAACTATGTCATTTCTTAGCAGTCACGCCTCCGTGGTCGAATTCTTAAATCAGATGAAGAGAAATCATCGTTACTAAAACTTGCAGAATAATTAAAACAAACGGAAAGTGTAGAACACACTTATTTCGTATATGCTACGATCTACTCCTTTTCATCCGAACATGAATTTTCACATTTCCGGCGATGTCGGACGCGTCTTCGACAATGTCAACACTCCAGAGACCCGTACCGGTACAGAATTTGTAAGTGAGATTTCTGCTGCTACAATTTTCACATCTTTCAATTTCCACATCTTTCGATTTCCATCCTTTTGATTTTCTGGTGAAGGGGAGGTAGATGTGAATCGTATGTGTATGTGCTTTATTGTCTCGATCCCTTGTCACGGTATCCGGTCATCTCGCCACCACGGAGTTTCGCCACCAACCAACTCGCCACCAAGAAACCATCTCACCACCAACCAACACGCCACCAAGAAACCATCTCGCCACCAACCAACTCGCCGCCAAGTAAAGCAGTCGAGGTGAATTAGCTGTTCGAAAGAGGGTAAAGTAGTCGAGATAGAAAAGCTGTTCAGACTTAGTTCTTTTGCTTGTCTGTATACAAATTACATGTTGTAGGTGACGTGATTCGATAAATTAAATGTTCCGTTGTCTTGGGCGAGCGACATTAAATGCGCGTAAGTTCTTTTTATGTAGCATGGTTTTCAAAACAACACAAGTCGCGCTCTTGCTTTTTTTGACTTTCTTGTTGTGATTGTGCAGTAGTCTTTGCATAGCCTTCGTAGCTGATTTTTTATTTGTTTATTTATTCACTCATTTATTTATTTATTTATTTTGGAGTCGTTTAAAAAATGAGACACAACTAAGCTATTTATACAAAGTAAGCTGATATCTTAGGGCTACCGCCTGTGTAGCACATCGTTCAACGTAATACGAACTGTGTGAGTGTTTAACAAAACTAAACAAGGTAGAACGAATTTCAGTCTCTTCGGTTTGTGGTTCAGTTAGATTATTGGTAATCTGTAATCTTTGGACCGGTAACGGTTGTCACACCTCGCCATCGATTCGTCATGATGCATGAAGTTGATTCATACAATTTACACACCACAATTTGACACTACTTTAAGAAACAAGCAAGCACATGGTTCACTGCGCATCCTAAATCATCCATTGACGCATAACCACAATTCCTTGCGCCATATCACTGCGCATCCTAAAATATTTCCGTTCGCGCATAACCACAATTCCTTGCGTTTGGTAAGAAAAAGTGATTGCAAGCCCCTATAATGTAATCTTCTGCTGATTAGAGAGCTGCCTCGCTCGTTCGCTTCAGGCTCACTCGCTGCGGCAGCAAAATGCATGCAGATGAAGTACAAAGGACGAACTTAAAAAATTCAGGCTAAACGTTTCAAGATTCGCAAACCGTGTTATAGCTGCTATCAATCAATCAATCAATCAATCGATCGATCGATCGATCGATAAATCAATCAATCAATCAATCGATCAAGTAATCAATCAAGCAAGCATTCATTCATTCAACCAACCAATCAATCAATCAATCAATCAATCGATCGATCGATCGATCGATCGATCGATAAATCAATCAATCAATCAATCGATCAAGTAATCAATCAAGCAAGCATTCATTCATTCAACCAACCAATCAATCAATCAATCAATCGATCGATCGATCGTCCAATCAACCAGTCAATGGATCAATTGATCGTATTCTCGAAGCATCTTCTTGTCAAAACTTGGTAACGTCTTTATTGTTTTAGCCTACAAAACTTATACGATTCATTTTCATACAGTGGAACCCCGCTATAACGAACCCCGCTATAGCGAAGACCCTGTTATAAAGAACAACATTCGAAAGCCCGGCAGAATTACAGTAAAATATGTTGAAACAAACCCCGCTATAATGAACCCCGCTATGACGAATTGATTTTGACGGTCCCAACGCACAATTTACCCCGCTATAACGAATACTTTGTCCTGTCGCTCTCAGTCAGTAAAAACGACATGATACAAATGGCTGATAAGCCAAACACGACTCCTATTGGTCAAGATAGGGAAACTTTGACCTTCAAAGCTTTGCTGTATTTAAATGTAGCTGTTAACGCGCAAGTCTGTAGACTGTTCTGAGTGGTGTTTATCCCATTGTTCAGCTTGGTTCAGCTTGGTTACCCCGCTATAACGAATATTTTTGTAGTTAACCAGATAATTCGTTATAACGGGGTCTTCGCTATAACGAAGACCCCGCTATAACGAACAATTTTTTCGGTACCGTGACACTTCGTTATAGCGGGTTTCCACTGTATCTGCCACTTTAACAGTCGAACGTTTTACCATTTCGAGGGCCAGTTTTGTCAGATTACGAGAATCTCTGCTCTTTCTCTTTTTCCTTTGCAAAGAAACCTGATAATGGCCGCCGCAAATATCTCAAAGTAGTGGAAACGAGCGATCAATCTGAGTTCATGAGGCAACGTCCACTGAAGATCTGCACTGAGTTTTACAGCTGGTGTACAGTTCTGAATCTTAATAAATAAAAGTTTATTAAATGGATTACTTTACCAAGTCAATAGCTTTAGCTCTGCTCTTTGATTCATCATCGCACCACGTTTCACACCACAGCCACTCCTGAGGGAGAGACCTGATAGGAACTTGATGGATCATGTTGTTGGGCAAGTCCTGAACAAAACAACAAACAAACTCAAGATCAGGCGTTTGACTGTAGTAATGCAGAAAACATTTACTAGATGACTTTGTGAAGGGAATGTGAACTAGTAAGCGAGGCAGCGTGGCCGAGTGGTTTAGGGTGCATGGTGTTGTAAACCGAAGGTCCCGGGCTCAAGACTTCTGCCCGGCCACTAGCGGGATTTGTTTCTCGGTGGTCCCGAGTTCAAATCCTCAGTCACGCTTGTAAATAGCCAACTGGTCTGCCTCCTGCCAGCTGGGATTTTCAACTATGTTACATTCATTTGAAATATTCCCTTTCTTTGTTTGAGTGGCATGCCTGTAAACTAGCCAAGCTTAGTGCTTGTTTAGCTAAGTGCATGACCACTTTAAATATGATTCAAAATTCTTTTATAACATTTTCATTTACAAGTAAGATTTCAAGACTCATCCTTTCAGTTCCAGTCCTGTCAGAGGCGTAGCTCTCGCTTTCCAATAATGCTCATCTGGCCGAGTAAATGTTTATTTGTAGCACAGTCAAATAATAAAAGTGGTCCATTTTTGTTTTGCAATTCTATCAACATTTCAAACTATTTGAAACTAAAATACTTTTATTAGATTAATGCGTTGAAACCCACCTGATCAAGGTTAGAGAGGCTGTTCGGATCCTGACTTAAGCCCTGTACGACAAATTAACAATTCATAATAACATTTTCAAAGGATCAACACAACAACTGACTTGATGACTGCTGAATGACAAGCATAATTTTCATGCAGTCCCGGCAATAGACTAAGAGAATTTTTAAAAGGACACAGTCAGCTGGAGCACACGCGCATTCGACATCATTTCATAGCTAATTTGCATACCACAGATACATGATCCGTACTGTTTTTAACCAGATATGATAAAAACAACATTATAGAATGAGCAAAACCACACTCAAAAACAGGTTTTTTTTCCCGTAAACGATTGAAAATCAAACAAAAAACTGCGAAGATTGAAGCGGAATTCTAGATGTATTTTAAGTTCAGGCTGGGGTGAATTTTTCTCAAAGTGAGAAAACTAGTGTCCAGGTCAGCGCGCTTCCAAGGCTGACTGTGTCCCTTTTAGAAACATTCCGCATCTCTTGATGTTAATAACGTTCCTGTGGTCGCGAGTA
>JAHPZR010038680.1:45000-58658 GCA_019787425.1 Platygyra sinensis | reverse complement strand
AAAAAATTGTCCCCATATCATAGGTGCGCTCGGATTCCACGTACTTACTGTCCCGTCCCGGATTAGATAGGGAGATATTTATTACACGTGGTTGAGAAGATATGAATTTTATGTTCGAGTGACAAGGACGAATATCTCACGAGCTGTGAGCGCAGCAACGAGTATTGTTCTGCCACGAGAGCATTTTAAAATCATATCTTTGGAGCTAACGTGTAAGTTCTTTTTATTATATAAACATAAATGATCGGACCGGCGCGTTTTTGATGATTTTCGAAGATTTCCAAACCACACTCGAAGATTTCCGAAGATTTTCCAAAATTGTTCGAAGGCCAGGCGAAACGTTACCTGAGCCCTGCGCTTCCTCCTCCAGAGAGCCAGACCCTCACATCCGATACGCCCAGAATTTCTTCGAAAATTTCGAAGATGTCCGAAAGATTGCGAAGGAATTTTTTCGAGGAAGACCCGAAGATGTTCTTCCATGATACCACAAACGAATTTAAGTATAATTTAACGAGACAAACTTGATATCAATTAAATCATTGAAAAACTCACGGTAGTTTGAGCATTATGCGAAAACACACAAAAACACTCAGGTCCCCGGATGAGCTTTATTGTCATATATATCCATAAGAATCTTTAGGGCGAGTTCCTCGTTTGGGATTTATTCCGGAGATAAGAATTTATCCGGAATGTATTCCGAATGGGAAATCCAGGTATTCAGGAATAGAAACTAGCTACCCAAACTAAACGCTTACTCGCATTATGCCAAATTATTCTTATTCCGGATTGATCCCAAAACGAACGCGGCCCTAATTAGTTAATAAATAGGATTCTATTATATGTGCTATATTTCGCGTCTATCGCATTCTTCACATGTGAAAATATAACCAATCATCGCCCAGAGTAGAATGGCTTAGCCAATCAGAGCAAAACACTCAAATGGCTTCCCAGAAGCGTGGTCTTGAAATCAGCGCCCGCTTGCAGTTTGTGTTTAAAAACATGGCTTCGGCTTCCCGTTTTAGTTGACTTTCGGAAACAGCAGCGGAATACATCCAACATCTTGATCATTAGCACTTCAGCTTCAGCCAACAGTCACCTCAGCAAGTCTTATCTCTGTTTCAAGGGCGAACATTCAAGGAGGAACATTTCTACACACAGCGTAAGTCAACAGAGTCCGAATTTGTCTTTGCACAGCGCGAAGCGTCGTCATGGACAAGCGAAAAGATTTCACACTTTGTGTTTTAATACGAATTCCCCGTATTGTATTTTACGTTGTGTAGGCTCTTTGTCCGCTTGCTGCTGGACGGGAAAGCGAATTTGTTTTTTATTACGTTCGGTCATTTACATCAGTCTTGAATTTTTTGCTGTTCTGCATGTAAGCTTATGTCATCGGGGAAAAATAAAACTGATTTAAAGGATATGTTTAATTCTCGCTATATATACAATAAACAAATTACAGCATAGAAAGTGCTTTGTACGGATTTTTATTCACTCGTTGCAAAACTTGAAAACTCACTCGTTCGCTGCGCTCACTCGTTCGTTTTGCAAAGTTTTGCAACTCGTGAATAAAAATCCGTACGTCGCACTTTCTATGAAGTAATCTATTTTTATGAATTTTACGAGTGCTATCCTGATTTTCCAGTAAAACACTCGTGTTTATATTTAAACAAATAAAGAAGCCTAAGCCGTGTATTACACTGTGATAAAACACAATGGTCATTTGAGAACACGAGGGGAATGTAGAAAACGGGCCGCAGGCGAGTGTTTTATACATTTCTTGAGTGTTCTCAAATGACCGGAATAAGGGTGGCGAATGGTGCCCGGAAAATTCAGGGTCTCGGAAATTTTTGTTCCGATCTCGAAATCTCGGAGGAGTTTTGAAGAGTCTCGAAGTCTCGTTTCCTTTGTTTCTATGTTCTCGGATTCTCGGAGTTTTGGCCCGCGAGTGTCTCGGAGTCTCGGATTTTTGTTTTAACGGTTTCGATCAAAATTATGATTAAAGTGTCTATTTGATTAAAAACGTACGATAGCAGTAATATGTAGGCGCGACAAGTTGGGTTTTTAAGTCGAAGATTAGTCGTCATGGCGTAAAATTCTTGACCTATCGATTTTCCGATCTTTTTTAATGGCTGATATTTAAAGGATAACGGCGATCAAAATACAAGTTTTAAGCAAATGAGTCCTTTTCGCTTACCTTAGCCTGCGAGCAGGCTCACCTATTTGGGTAGGGTATCGCGGGCAAAGGAGCTGGCGAGAAGAATCGGGCGAGGAAAAGTGACCCGGGTTCGCCCGTTCTAGTTCTTTGTCGCCTTTGACCGTGATACCCTACCCAAACAGGTGAGCCTGCTCTCACGCTGCGCTTACCTTGTTAACTCGATGTTTTGTGTTCCGATCTTTGAAGTAACTGTTGTTCATTAGTCTGCGCGTGTTTTGCTTTCGTTGTTTTTGTTACGCCACTTGTGTCTCACGTTCTCTCTGTCAACATTACTGGGATTTCAAAAGGTCAGGGTAGCAGTGATGTGTCAAACAAGGAGTCCATTACTAGAAGCCTGCAATTCCCATAATAAGCCAATGCAACGGCATTTTTACAGACCAGTCTATTTTTAGATATTTTTCCCACGAAATACGACAGTTGAGCCTACATGAGCACGTTTTCCTGGTCAAACACAGCGCTTGCTAATCATACGCTTGTTATGTCGCGCAAGTCATTAAAATTTACTCTGACAGTGCCTCTCTTCACCCAGGTGTATAAATGGGCTCCGGGGAATTTACTACTTGTATTTTGATCTTCTTTATCCTACTACTATACCCTGCGACAACCTCCTACGCAGGGCTTTTTCCCTGGCTTGGGAAAAAGCCCTGGGAACGAAGTTGAAAACCTTCGTCGATTTCTGCGAGGGTGTTTTTGCTTTTTTTTTAGAACAATTATCTGTTTTCTTCTTCTTTGGGCCTGGCTATTACTTTGATTCTTCCCAAGGGCCTCTCCGTTTTAGATTTCTCCAGACCAACCCCCTTGTATACGGCATAGCGTTACATGTCAAGCATGGTAGCCTCTAGTGATAGTAACATTCCAGGTTTCCCATGGAGAACTTCTTTTTCGCTTCACGGAGCGTGAAGCGAAAAATGGCTAAAGATATGAGCGTAAGGGGAAAATAACCATCTAGGAGCGAGATAAGAAGTTGACGAAATATATAAAGAAAACATAGGGGCTCATGGTGTATGGATCTCCGGGACTTACTCAGATTTGCAGAGCACAACGTGGTCGGGGAAAAACAGTAAGCTGAGTAAAGTAGCTTGAAATGACGCTCAGTGAAAAAGAAAGAAACGACGTTTACAAACCTCTCAAAATGTTCAAAAGCAAGCACGCAAGTGAATAAAACGGAGCAAACATACGTAATCAGTGGTTAAGACTAGTCAAAGCTAGGTTGTAACCGCTAGTCAACGGACAATACCAAACACGAGTTTCACTGACCACGAGCGACTTGTAGCTATTTGTGTAATCTGAGTAATATTAACGTAACAATTATTTACGTTTATGCTTCCGCGGCTGCTTGCCCTTCGCGCTTTCTTCCTCCATATTATTAACGCGGATTGGCAGCCGTCCACAAAGGTAAAATGATCTGTACGTAACTTACGTAGACCGCATTTGAAGAGTTTCGTTTAAGTTTTCGACCGGAAAAGTATATTTCCCTTTCGTAAACGGTGGATGCCATTTTCGCGACACTTAGAAATTTTTTCTAACTGTAAACGAATTTTTCTCTACTAATTTAAAGAAAAAGGAAAATTTGCAAGTAACCACCTAATATCGAACCCGGAACCTCTGTTTCCTGACATCCCTCTTATACCACTAAACTACTAGGTTGATCCGCAAAATCTCCCCAAAATTTAATTACAAAACGGGACATTCTTAAACAATAATAGAGTTGCCCCAAACAACAAATAAGAGCTAACCGCAAGCAAACCAGTGTGAATATGAGCAATTAAGCATTTGGTGAGTGCATTTTACGCCATCAACAAATTATACCAGTTTCTACCTTGTCCAGGCCTAAACTAAAAGAGATATCGCATCGTTCATTCTGAAAGGCTTGGTTACCAATGATGGCATCGACCGTTTACGAAAATGGCATCGACTGTTTACGAAAGGGAAATCAGCGTCGCCGTGACACATAAATAGTTGGCGCCTAGCTGTGACTGGCCAACTGCTATTGATGCAATTACGTACAATAATAAGTTAGGATTTCTGGCAACAGTGATAACTATTTATTTGTCTCGCTGTGAACAGTTTTCGAAACCGGCTAGGATTTTCGCGAAATGAAGTCTCCGGCTCGGTTTTCTTCGAACACAGTCTCGGTCTCGGAATTTGTTAAAACTTTCAAGTCTCGGTCTCCGTTTTTCAAATCAGGGTCTCGCCGTTTCAGCGAGTCTCGGATTTTACCATTCGCACCCCTCGGAATGTTTTATCATAGTGTAATACACGGCTTAGGCTTCTTCATTTGCTTTAAAATATAGATTTTACCCGCACAAAACAATAAAATACGCTTTTTCTATGTTTTATACTCTGATAAAACATGGGTTTTGACCAATCAGAGCGCGCGCTGGGTCCTATCTATATTTTAAAATATTTTAATATACGAAGCCTCAGTTTGAACACTGAGAAACTCAACAATCTTAAGAAAACAACAAGCAAGGCAGAAAGAAAATATTCAAGTAGGAAAACGAAGTGAACTGGTTTTTAAAATAACTTTATGGCCACAGTTTTTCGGTTCTTTTTGTTGCTGCTACTTCTATTATTGCCAATCATAGGTCGATTTATGTTTTTATTTTTTTTTTCCTTGGGTGGATTTTAAACTTGACACAATCAGCAAATGAAATCACTCGGTCTTTGAATTTTATGTAAAATTCCATTGTTAAATTCGCCAGAATGTCTCAGGTTCTTAGCATTGTTGTAGCTTGTAGTGCAACCAAGACGTCCTCGTACAAAAAAGCCCATCCAGCGATTTCTCTATCTACTTCTGAATCACAGCAATCTATGGCTTTGTTCAGCGGGGCTGTCATTCAAGGAGACAATTTCTCGATCAACGTAAACACAGTTAAACAGTCACCAAAGCTCACACTAGAGGGATCTAGCCCACCAGAAGCGTTGCCACCGGCTATGGAAGAGGCCTTTGGAGGAAAGTGACAGTGAGTTAAAACATTGCTATGATATGAATATGTTGTTAAATATCACTAGCTTCAAAAACTTCCCCTTTTCGTCGAAAAGAAAATGTCGAAGTTTTTACGCTTTCGAGTGAATAAAACTCATTTCACTGTCTCGAAATTTTGAAGTTTTAAAGAGCGCTGTTAATTGTCATTATTGTTTGAAAGAATTCTCAGTGCTTATAAAATAAACAAATAACTTCATGGTTGTTGGCTTCTACGATTTTTATTCAGTTGTGATCATGAAAAATCACAAACTCACTCACTCGAAGACTTACTTCCAATTCTATACAACTCGTGAATAAAGATCGTACGCACTCACCAACCATGAAGTAATCTATATTTCTATCATGGCTCCGAGGCTTTCGGGTCAAAAAGGTAATTTTTTAAGTTCCGTTTGTCTCTCAATTCCCAAGAGACTTGGATACAACGAAAACACCACGAAATACAAAGTTTGGCCTGAAAGCCTCGCGATTCCTGGTGCTGACCAAAAGGAGTGCGGCCTCTGGGAGCGAGAATGGCCACGAGTTTGTCAGCTAGGCATACGCAATTCCACATGAAGTTCCATATTTACGGTCTTCAAATCAGATCTTTCCAGGGTCGCACGTTTCTCGACCGCTGATTAATTAGACTTTGGATTCGAAGTTCTCCAGATCTCCGTAGGAGTTCGCGTGAGTAGCAGGGGTTGTGAGCATTAACAGCCATGTGGGAGGTTCCATGGGAGAGGGGACACAGAGACAGGAATTCCAGGGGCACTGGCGACGAAACCTGTTAATCCAAAATTTATCAGGTTTTGAACTTGTGTGCATTGTATTAGGAGAAAATGCCTAATTCAGCTTTGGCAGCTGACACGACAAGTATGCTTCAAGGTTACTCCAAGTTAAGTGTGGTCAAGGGGAATCGTTGTATTACGGAAATACACCAACATCAAACTTTGATTCCTCCTGAAATCAAAAGCCACGGACATCTTGGCTATTTTTATCATACGTTTTATTTCCAACGCTTACGGGATTAGTACAAGCCTAACTGATGCAATCGAAGGCTTCATTACCGGTCGCTGCTCAGGACAGGGCCCCGCATTCCATTTAGAATGAACGAAGACGGAACCCGATCGAGAGAGAGAGACAGAAAGTCATTGTATATATATTGAACGCCTGATTAAATATTTATCTATATATTTATTATTTATAAACTAGAAAATTCATAAAACATGGAACTTCACAAGTCAAAACGTTGGGAGATAAAGGAAAATGTCTGAAGAATGCATGTATGTTTTCTATTCGCCAGTTTGTTTTTCTTTTTCCGGTGTATAACCCAGTTCGTTTTCGTGGGGCAGGCTGCCAATTAGACAGCGTACAGACAGCGAACAAGAACAGGTCTTGCAATCAATTCAGGTACAGCAAATGAAACTAAACGATAAAAGTTTGCCATGTTTGCCGTAATGTGAATTCCAAACAAGGCAACAGTTTCAGAACTTCGTCCAAGAAAGAAATTAACAGAAACTACAGCTCCTCCTTTGGTTTGATTGAATCTGTGGGTAAGAAAAACAGAAGATTCTTTTACTCATTAATTAACAAATAGCACAATAGCATGATCAGAGAACAAATGTTGCTACTGATGCAAAGATGCTTCAGGGCTCTGTAAGTCTTGTGACCATCGCACACCTTAACGTAGAGTTTTGTGAGCCATCCTACATCTCAGATGTTTTTATGGCTTATAGGGTAGGAATACTGGCTCCTAAAACGTGATTCTAGCAGTGTCAAAAGAGCGTTTGTCCCCACCTGGTTCACATTTGCGACATAACGACATTTATGTCGGCAATGAGAACATCGACATCACGATATAAGGGAGATCAGTGTTTTCATTATGACGTTATGTTCATGCCGTTATGTTACTTTTATGTCACTGTGTCACGATGTTTTCACGGCGGCAAAAATAAGGATATAACGTCCTTGTGTCGTTAAATTTATGTCGTTATGTCTCCAGTGTAACCTAGGCTTAAGAAAAAATTCCACCAAATGCCCTTCCGTCCCTCCAAGAAAGAAAAGGCAAACAGGCAAAATCATCGTAGTTGGCAAAGAGGCAATCTTTGTGGTTGCCAAAAACTTTTCCTGACCTTTCCCGATTTAAAAAAAAAACTATTTCCCACACCCAATAAATTCAAAATCATTTTCCTTCAAATTTTCAATTTTCCCTGACTCAAAATAAAAGCCCCAGAGTTTTCCCAGAACCTTGAAGAATTTGTTTTCCTTGACCATTTTCTAACTCTTAAAAGTCGAATGAACCAATCACCTGGTTTAG
The DNA here is from genome assembly GCA_019787425.1 of Platygyra sinensis. Taxonomy (NCBI): domain Eukaryota; kingdom Metazoa; phylum Cnidaria; class Anthozoa; order Scleractinia; family Merulinidae; genus Platygyra; species Platygyra sinensis. Next base: position 51,161 of record JAHPZR010038680.1, on the reverse strand, counting down.
CTGGTTCAGATTTTGACGAAGTCGTCTGCGTGGATACCCTCTCTTGTAGTCTTCTCACTTCATTATCTAGGTCTGTCCACTCTTTTACTATCCTCACAGCGCTGTGTAGCTTAGGTTCTTTTGTCATGGGATTGTTACACTAGTAGCCGGGAATAAAAAAATGTATAACTTATAGATCATTCTTCTTTCTTTCTCGTATAGAGATTAGTCACACAGTTAGTTATTTTGGTCACCTACAAAACTGCCTTTTCAGTGAAGCAAACCTGAAAAGAATAGTTTACTAAGATAGAAAAACACCAAAGAGATAATACTTAATTACAAAGGAAAAAAGGATGCATGCAGATGGAGAATTTTAAGATCAATCAGTCAATCAATCAATCAGTCAATCAGTCAATCAATCAATCAGTCAATCAGTCAATCAGTTAATCAGTCAATCAGTCAATCAATCAGTCAATCAGTCAATCAGTCAATCAATCAGTCAATCAATCAGTCAATCAGTCAATCAGTCAATCAGTCAATCAGTCAATAAGTCAATCAATCAATCAGTCAATCAGTCAATCAGTCAATCAGTCAATCAGTCAATCAGTCAATCAGTCAATCAGTCAATCAGTCAATCAGTCAAACAGTCAATCAGTCAATCAATCAGGCAAGCAAGCAAGCAAGGAATTCAATCAATTTATCGTCTTCTGCAATAGCTTTTTGTCAAAACTCGGTTACGTCTTTTATTGTTTTTCACTGTCATAATATCTACCACTTTAACAGTCAAACGGTTTACAGCGCTGATTATATTACCGTGAACACCTAAAATATGTCTGGAATGTTTATTGTGTTGTAACCAATCACATGCGAGATCTTCACACCACAGAAACCACAGGCAACGAACCGTTTCCTTAATCGGCCACGGAACAAATTATTTTTGTTTTGTTTAAGATACAAACTGTCTTGTTAGGAATTTAAAACGCCGCTGTTCCCCAAGATCAGTGCTGAGGACCGCATCCAGGTCATCGTTCGAGTTTAGAAAGAAAAAATTTAGAAGCCAACGCGACGCGACGGCGACCAGCTTTCCATGTAACAACACATGAAGATAATAAAAAATCAACAATCGTGATTAGCATAATCCTTGCCAATATTTTTTGTTGAACAAGGGTTGATTTGTGTGGGCTAACAATTGAAAACTCGAACTACTGTGCCGGCAGAAGTTCCTTGATCGCAAGATCGCAAACTGGAAAGACCGCCGAAATTTGCGATCAGGCGTAACTAATTATTCCGATTTCGATCGTTACAAAAAGTTTGAAAATTCGCACGCCAAACCGTCGCGTGCGTCCGCCGGCACATCGGCTTTGTAATTTATTTCAAAATCGCTCAAACCTGTATTTTTCGCTATTATAGCACATACTACAAACAAAATGGGAAGGAAAAGTAACTGTTTACTTGCTTGTAAAAAGACTGAATGTTAAAACAAAACGAAAATAATTTGTTCCGTGGCCGTTAGGAAACCATTCGTTGCTTGTGGTTTCTGTGGTGTGAAGATCTCACATGTGATTGGTTACAACACAATAAACATTCCAGACATATTTTAGGTGTTCACGGTATTATAATCAGCGCTGTAAACGTTTTACCATCTCGACGGCCAGTCTTGTCAAATTATGACCATTTCTGCTCCTCCTCCGTTACGGCTTCAAAGCGTCTCTTTCTCTTCTTTGCAGTGAAACCTGATAATGACCTCCGCAAATATTTCATCACAATTAAAACGAGCGATCAATCTCGGCTCATGAGGGAAAGTCCACTGAAGATATGTATGTGAGTTTTACAGCTGGTGTCAGTCTTAAAAACCTTTTAAATAACAGTTTGTTAAAAGGATTACTTTACCAAGTCAATAGCTTTAGCTCTGCTCTTTGATTCATCATCGCACCACGTTTCACACCACAGCCACTCCTGAGGGAGAGACCTGATAGGAACTTGATGGATCATGTTGTTGGGCAAGTCCTGAATTAACAACAAACAAACAAACAAACACAAGATCAGGCGTTCGACTGTAACAATACAGAAACCATTTAGATAACTTTGTGAAAGGAAAGTAAATTAGTAAGCGAGGCAGCGTGGCTGCCGGAGTGGTTTAGGGCGCTGGTGTTGTAATCTGGAGGTGCCGGCTTCAAGGCCTCCCCCTACCACTAGCGGGATTAGTTTCTCGGTAATTTGTAACACAGTCAAATAACGAGTGTGGTCCATTTTTGTTTTGCAATTCTATCAACATTTCAAAATACTTTTTATTAGATTAATGCGGTGCAACCCACCTGATCAAGGTTAGAGAGGCTGTTGGGATCCTGACTCAAACCCTGCAGGACAAATCAACAATTCATAATAACATTTTCTAAGGATCAACACAACAAATGGCTGGACGATTCATTCTGAAAGACAAGCATAATTTTCCGAGAGTTTTTAAGAAACAGTACATTTCTCGATGTTAACGTTCCTGTGGTCGTGAGTATTGGACAAATTTTGAGATCGATTAATAATAAAAATCAGAAACTCAACAGGTAATCTCGTGTTTCCAAGTCGGTTTCCAAGTCGGTGGATAACTGTTTACTGACCTGATACTGTCCTCTTAATCTGTCACCAGCAGCAAGTCGCCTAAATCGATCTAAATCCACGACGTAAATTGCACTTCAAAAAATAAAACATTTAAAATGAGCGAAAGCGATAATTTTTTTTAAATGAAATACATGAAAAGCTGAATTGGTCATGCCTCGCACAGTAAGCTTAACTCGATAGTGGTGAGAAGTCGGGGTGTCTTAGAAAAACGGATTAAAGTGCCCATATCGTCAAAATTTTTATTTTCCCATCTGATCCTATATTCCATGCAATGAACTTTGGCGAAAAAATTTTTCGATTTGGATAAAAAGAGATTTTTCTATGAAGATTTAAAAACCTGAAAATCCTATTTTATTGCGGTCTACCCGTGCCGCTGATCACATCATCGACGTGCTCAGATTTGTGACGTAGATTAAGGAACACATGACTTCAGGCTTGACTTATCTCGCTTGTTTTACCTCTGTAAATTTAGCTTTGCAGTCTATGCAAAATGCTCCTTTCCAGCATTTGGTATGAGCTACTAAGTTTAACTTACAGAGGTAAAACAAGCGAGATTAGTCAGCCTGAAGTCACGTGTTCCTTAATCTACGTCACAAATCATTCCAAACCAGAGGAAGACTGGTGCGAATGGTGGACCAAAATGGCGGCAAATTTGAACGTTTTTAAAACTTCTAAAAAAGATTGCATTTTATCCAAATCGCATTTTTCTTTTACAGAAGTTCATTGGGTAATATATAGAATCAGATAAGAAAATAAAAATTTTGATGATATGGGCACTTTAAAGGGTTCGGGACCAAAAGGGATTACCACATTTAACAGAAGTTGCTTTGGAAAAAAGCACAGACGATCGATGACAGCTCATTTGCCTTTTCTTACCTGTACTTAAAGAAAAGCCTCCAGAGTAGGACACCTTACAATAAGGAACCATGTCGAAAAGCCTTGGGGAAAATATTCTTTTTTATTTCTCAAATTATAATTCACGCCGTGACTATGGTATTTACTTACCTGATGTGATATGGCCGTCCACCCAAGTGACTTCTCCAGTAACCAACATTCCAGAATCTGTAAGGAATTAGGATAAATGAGATGACAGCTCCCAAAAGTGTATTTGGTGTATTTTACAAAGAAGTCTCAATCTCCATTTTGTGAGCTGCATATATTTTTGGATGTTTCGTCAGCTTCAAGGGGTTATTTTGTAATTTGCGCATCAATGAAAAAATATCTACTATACGTGGGCTTTAAGTTTTTAAAGCCTTGTTCATGATTATGGCCGACAGCTAAGCATTAGGTGGTCATCAAAGAAATTTCGCAGGGTAATAATTGTTGACTGCACTACAATAGCATAGTGCAGGCCTTAGGCATAGTGCAGTTTCTGCTCATGTCAAACGGAAAAGGAAAGATGGAAAATAGGCCTTCGTGCATGGTAAAAATGTTATTTTTTTTTGCGGTATTATATATATCGCACCTAAAACCGTCCATCTCCTTGCGACTGTCGCAAAATGGCGTGTAGGCGTAAGGAGCTCCATGTAAGTCCAACTCATTGAGTTCCTTCAAGTCCGCCCTCACAATCTGAGGAACAAAAAGATTTTTTGACAAGGGTTAAATATAGAGACGAGAAGAGACGACTATTCATGTACTGAGAAACACCTTGTGGAAAATTATACCAAATGGCAGAGCTTTTCGCATCTAGATTTATTTCCCAAACAATAGATCTAGATAACATTTTCTTCACCAAAAATCTTAATTCTTAAAGGGAAGGAATGGGCAATTCCTTCTATGAGACACGACTGCAAGGCATTATGGTAGTCCTGGGGCTAGGAGTCATAAGCCGAAAAACAGAAGGAAAAGACCTGGTGCCGACTACCATGAAGCTAGCTAGAGAACTCGACTTTATGCACAGGAGTCTTTTTTTTTTCTCACAAATAGTTTAACATTACACCTCATATTTGAAAATGACTTGTTCCCGTTATTGATCACAAGCGCGCCATTACTGGTCACTCCTTTGCTTCTCTCTCACGTAACCGATTGTCTTACCGTTAAAATAAACAAAGAAATGGAAAAACTACTGGATACAGGAACACGCGAAATTCTCAGCTCGAAAACAATTAGGAAACGTCTGAGCCCAAAGAAAGTGTGAAGCCTTGGAGCCAAGGCTGGCTCATCAGGCCGGAGCTTATCCCGGTTTCTGTAGCATGAAGCGACTAGAAGTATTTCTACTTCCCCTGGACGGGATGCTAGTCCATCACAGGTCACTTCCCCGCAATTTTGTTAGGTTTCTCCAACAATTCGCCGGTACCCATTTACACACCTGGGTGGAGAGAGGCACTGTGAGAGTAAAGTGCCTTGCCCAAGAACACAACACAATGTCCCGGCCAGGGCACGAGCCCGGACCGCTCGCTCCGGGGTCGAGCGCACTAACCATGAGGCCACCGCGTCTCCCACGAGCCCAAAGAAAGCTAGGTTTAAAATCGTTTGAACTGAAATTCTTTCAGTGAAAGTAAAACATGAATTGTACGAAATACGTACTAAATCTGCATCGACGAAGATGATTTTCTTCACATGGAGCGGGAACAGAACATCCAGAAACAAAATCTTGTATCTGCGAATCAAGAAATAAAGAAAAAAATGAAAAAAAAAATAAATAAAATGAACTGACGATGATCAGTAACACCTCTACTGTGTCGCCCGTAAATAAAGCGGATCTTTGAGGCACAAACAGGAATCTAACCAAGTAGGGGAGAGGAGAATTTCGTTACTGTTCTCAGTTCTAATAGTTCTCAGACGCCTTGACACTTACCCCCAGATCACTCTCTGCTTCTCTGCTTGGGCGTGTAACCAGTGCGGCCAGTGATACTGCACAAGTTCATATTGAAAACCGTACTCTTTGGCCATGTGAGGTAGGAAAGCCTGGTAAGAGAAAATAACAACACACAGGTGTTTTCAGAGTCTGAAAACTGCGGTATTTAATATGAAATGTTATTATATGGCTCTGTCTCAAAAGGACTGGGAGCTACCAAATTCACGAATTTGATTGGCTAAAATGGATATTGACCGCGGTCTAGATTTTCCCATCTAGACCGGCAGCTGGACCAGTTATGTTTTGAAGCGAAGAAGTTGCGAATTAAAATGCAAAATCATTAAATGTTTTAATCTAAGAATATTTACTTCTGTAAGCGACAAAAAGCTGATGAAAGAAAAAAAAGTAAAGAGGACGAGCAAACTTTGGAAGAATTAAATTCGGCCGCTCATCACCGTTTGCAAGCAAGCAAACTGTCACTTAGTACAAACCTACTTATCTCAGTCTGCCATATGTAACAAGGACGCTTCATAGGGCTTGTAGAAATGACGTCAATAAAAGGCTTGGACAGTGTCGAGAGAAAAAAGAGGTTTAATATGAACTCATTGCTTTGGGCTTACAAGCAACCTGCAGCTGTGTGCAGAACCACTGATTGTAAACATTTCCTTGATTCAAAAGTTCAGACCCTGGCGCTGAGCTACAAGAGCGGGCAAGATGGGACTGTTTATGGCATGTTATTACCACATAGTACTTTGACTGTATTTTTTAACGA
>JAHPZR010038680.1:22500-35000 GCA_019787425.1 Platygyra sinensis | reverse complement strand
TTTGCCATATCAGCCATATATCACCTGGACCTACAGTACTCTTTTAGCCTGGAACTCTACTCTTCTTTCTGATGAATCTTAAAAAATATCGGCCACAAATGTAGAAACATTTTTAAAGAATCGAATGGCTTTTATTTACAAACGAGCAAGACAAAGATCGACAGGTCAGATCCATTATCAAATTTATTTCACCTTTAAAAGCATACAAATACTTAACGAAACATACGGCTCTTATATAAATAAAACCACAGAGCATAGATGACCTTTTTGCATCATAGTGTACCTTCACCTTTCGACAAAAATGCCATCTCTTTGCAACACGCGGATGCCTTCTCGATCGGCAGTGAAGAACATCATTCGCATAAGCGGTCTAAAGACGTGTTCGATGGCGATCAACATTTCCAATTGAACCTCCCTCCTCTTCTTCTTCTTGTTGTGATGTATTCTCTTGTCGTTCTTCATTAGAAGAGTACTCTAGGTTCAGGTGATATGGCAACATCCGTGACATGTTTACCAAAATATCTCGAATTCATAGAGCAAAGATTGGAGCGAGCAACCACGATACGTCATCAATGCCCACAGTCCATTGCGCGCTATTCAAGATGGCGGCCGCGGGAATTTCGAAGAGGCTGAAAAGCTCTTCTTTGAAAATTGATAAAAAAATCAGTTCGCTAGGTAAGACATTCTTTTACTATCAGTCAGTCAATCCTCGGAGCCCAGCTGGGGGGAGCATACGGCACCGACAAACTTCTTCCATTCAGGACCGGTCCTGGGCCAGTCACCGCAGCTCGTTCCACGTCTTTCCAGCTGTTTCCATCTCGTCCTCGATGGTACTCCGCCAAGTGCCGAGTGGTCTGCCCCGCTGCCTCTTCCCAGGGGCGCCCAAGACAGCGCCTCGAGCGGATGCCGGCCTTTCTTCATGCGAAGGACATGGCCAAGCCACGTCCACTTCTTTTACTATAGAATCTTTTAATTAGGTTATTTGGAACATTTTAAGCGATACTTGCAAAAACAGTGGAGGGTTCCTTTAAAAAGACAAATGCATAAACCTAAAAAAAATGTAAAACAACAACATCTTTATTTCTTGCATTAAATATACAAATATCACACCACTTGCAAATAGCAAGGCTAATCGAGGCAGGTGGTAAAAAGAACAGAACAAACGCATACTTGAATTTCTCCTACGAAATTAAGTGATAAATGAAGTTGCACGAGTAACTTTCGCACACTTATCTAGTTTGCTAATGATTCAGTAAATACGCGAAGCCAAAAACATACCTTTTTTCATAAATAGCTGCTAATTTAAAATTACCTTGTTTGCAATTAAATTAGCCTCCCTATAAAACTCGTTTGAAAGTACAAAACCTTTTAAGTATCAACTCAAAAGCGATGTTAGTCAGGCTAATTTTCAAATTTGCAAAAGAAAGTATAATCGGCAGCCATTAATGAAAAGGGTCTATGGCTTACATGAACCCCCCCCTACGGGTGACCTCGTCAACTATCACGTGATAGAAATCTCGAGCTCATAATCTAATTGTTTAGTAGATAGTGAGCAGTCTAGCAGAGTGCGCTTGTTAACCAAAGTTAAGTCGCTTCTCTACGTTTTGAAAGTGTCTATAAAGATTTAGTTAAAATTCTGAACGACGAGTAACTTAATACTAAATTTTATTGTATGGCTAGCTCCGTGCTCGGGCAAGATGAACCAAATCGCGCGCTGTGATTGGCTACCCGAGCGGACAAGATGGAGCCGTCTTGCCCGCTCGGGACTACCCGCTGCATCCCGAAAGCAAAATTTCACCAAAAGCCATATAATAAATCCTTTATTGACCAAGTTTGTTCGGTCAAGATGGCTGGATATTGGCCTCGTTCTTTTTTTTGCGAGTTTATGGACCTCGACTTCGTCTCGGTCCATAAAACACGCAAAAAAAAAACTTAGCCAATATCCAGCCATCTTGACCTCACACTTGGTCAATAACCCATACATACTATTTGCTCTCGATTTCTTTGCTGCCAGTCAACTTAAACGTGACAGAAATCTCGAGCTCATAATCTAATTTTTAGCCGTGAAATGCGCGCGTTTCTGATAACAGATGGAAAACCTTGCAAATCAGCGTTATTACCAACAAGTGAGAGAATCATTACGCAGATAACCATCCTTACCTCCTGTAATTTGATGTTGTCCAAGTCGTGGGGTGAGTACACAGCCTCTACCATCCACCCCAGGGGTGTGTCCATATTCATGGTAAAGAGTACTGATTGTGGCACGTCAGAGAACAAGGCTAGTGGTCCCTCTGCCAAGGATCCATCGTCATCGAATGTGACTTCAGGCTCAAGGACATATCGGTAGAAGCGATTCAGAGGCAACTCAGAGAGCTTCTCGCGAGAATTCATTGCCAGTTTGATGTTCACATTTGTCACATCTTGAAAGACCTAAAAGAAAAAAAATATCTTTATGCAAGCACGCAAGTTTAACAAAATCCTGTGCTATGATTGGTTACCCGAGCAGGCAATATGGAGCTATCTTGCCCTCTCATGATTACCCGCTGTGCCCCGCAAGAGAAATTTCCCCCAGAGCCATATAAAAAAGCCTTTATTGACCTAGCTTCGTTGGTTTTTTTTTTTTGCGCGAGTTTATGGACCCGGTCGAGAAACAACCAAAAAAGGACTTGCTGTATACTTTGTTTCCTCTTATGGTTTCTTCTGCATTTCCAAATACATACCAATCAAACAGACAATTGCAACTTACCGCTAGTATTGGAGCAATTTTCTGGGCAGCTAAGTATAAACAAGAACAAGAAAATTAGACGACTGTCAAAAAAAACCTCAAGATAAAATGTATATTCTACGTAGCACGTAAGAAAAAGGCGCTCATTAAGCAAGACTTACACAACGAAACTAAATGGAGTTTTCAAGCTACGTAGTCACTTTTGACATCCCTTTGTCACTAATCACTAAGTCAATCACTAAGTATAGGTAATCAAATGATTTCGAGTGCAATTTGGAATAAATAAGCACGAGTAAATTTTTCAAAGATTACAAAAAATTGCACGAGCCCGTAGGGCGAGTGCAATTTGTAGTCTTTGAAAAATTTACGAGTGCTTATTTATTTCAAATTGCACGAGAAAAATCATTTGATTACTTGTTAATAATATACAAGTAACAATTTCTGTCACGCTTCAGTATTTTGCGTGACAAATGGAGGCAACAAGCTACATCAACTTTATTGGATGAAAATTTGACAGGTGAATTCAAGCGTAAAAATTCATTCACTCTCTCCAAGTCGTGTATGGAAACTGAGCAGTTTCTTTTACAGTTAAAAGCAGTCTTAACTCAAAGTTGAATTGAAGAACTTGACCACAAAGAAGAGGAAAAACTCCCTGCGGTTTTGATGCGGCTTTCTTGCCAAATGTTTTTTCAGTGGTTGAGAAACTGTTTGCAAGAAACCATTGAACCTGGCCGTGGTACTTTGTCCAAAATACCAAGAAACGAAGCTAAAATCTACCAAGAACGGAATTTCTTAGCTGTGAAGGACATCGTTTTCACCTCTCCTGGTTGCTGCCAGACTTCAGCTTCTTCACTGGACGTTGTACAGGTTAGATTTGCCTGAAGCGTTTACCGGGTTTTGTTAGGGAACGACCTTTCTAATCTCTAAGCTCGCCGTTTCAGTTCTTTCACAAAAGTAGAATGCTTGCACTTTTTGTCTTAAAACGTAAGATGTGGCCGGTTCTTAGGACGTCTTGTTGGGTCCTTCTTCGCGTTTTACTTCGTGGTGCTCAAGAATTTGAAAGTTTACTTCTTCAACTGGTATTTTGATATGTAGTCGCGATCGACGCCGGCATATTTTCATTCACTCGAGCTGAAGTTTATGTTAAAGTTTTTGACCTCGCGGCTTTTGTGTACATCTATTTCACTTTTACTAGTTTAGAAGTTGTTGTTGAGCTTTGCACTTTGCTTCGTTATGACGGTAATTGTATTGAAATGAAGGTAAAGAGTTTCAATCTTCGTTTAATTTTTGTCCGCCATTTTGTTTGTCCGAGCTCAAAGTAGGAGCTGTCAATCATTTTCAAACTAATTACACTTTTATCACTCAATTACACTTTTTGCACTCAATTACCCTTTTTTGCACTCAATTACACTTTTTTGCACTCAATTACACTTTTTTGCACTGATTTGGGATTAATTGACATGTTCTTAACCAATCACAATGCAGAAATTGTTGCTTGTATATTATTACAATCAATAACAACTTATTATCTTGTGTTTTGTCTCTTTGAGCTGAGTATTACTTTAAAGAACAGCAGTGAGTCACTGTGCATTCATGAGCAGTGTTGTTTGATAAAAACCAAAACAAAAGAAAATAAACAAACAAATGAATTACGAGTCTACCTTGAGACAGCGGGTCCAGAACAGCCACGACATCAAAACTGGGACCATCAAGGTTTGGTTTAATGTTCATGACACTAAGAAATGGAACAGAAGGTGAAACAAACACTTAAACAGTCTACCGTATGTTATTCTGCGTTACATTCCAACTTGACATCGCATGAAGCTACACGACTTAACAGAGCGTCACATCAAAAAAATCCGACATTAGATAACAAGCAAATGAAGCCGGCGTATATTTCTTCTCTCAGTTTCTTACCTGTGCTCGCTACCTTTAAACACAATTTCCTGGCGAGATCTCTTCTCTCGGCTTATAAGTGCAGAGGATACCTTCATGATGACGTCACTTCTAAATTCACTGGAAAAAAGAAAGTGGAAGAAGACTTTTTGTAAAATTTTCTTTTATACGATTAGCAAACTTCCCTTACATCTGTACTGACGATTCCAGGACTGACCATTTCTAGCAATATTACTTTGCACTTTAAATTAGAATTACTATATAAATTAAAAAGGTAGCTGGTCACCCAAAATAAACGAAAGCCTAACCTGCAGTACAGCTTGTTGACCATCGTTGAAATTTCATCACAAAGGCATTGTTATGAAAAAAGGACACCGTTGGGATATGTTACGTATATCAGACGGACTCTCAGAAAACTCTACTAACCTTGTATCGTCATCAGCTGACAAGCCTTCAAATGACATTTCATCAATCTACGACCAACAAAAAGGGAAAAGCTCTGAACAAAAAGGGAAATAGGAAGGAAGACAACAGATACAGTAAAGCTGGCCTGGAATATGCATCTTGGAGAAACGGAACTAAAGTTCCCGCAAGTCCTGCAATCTTTTCAGGCCGCAGAGCCATTTTTATTTAATCAGTATTTAACCCTTTAATGCCCAACAGTGACTTATAGATTTTACTCTGTCTGACCCCAGACGATTTTACTCGTCAAAGGGAGACCCCTTGGGCACTAAAGGGTTCAAGACAGAGAGATGCATGTATACGCCTGAAAATTCTTGTATGAAGAGAAACTCTGTTTTATATCAAGAATATGTGGATAAAACAGCTCTGAAATCATAACGTTTCAGATTTCGCTACGGCTTTTCCGGTGCAAAATCTTTTTTGGAACCTTCGAAAAACGGGCCCCAAGGCGGGACTTTAAAACTAACAAAGCCTCTTGTTAAAGTTTGTTCCTTTGAACACAAAATGAATTCTAAACTGATACAATTGACCTTACCTGGTGCAACTGAATGCTGTTTACTACTGCGTTATTAATCAGTAGATAATAGTAATATTCGCTACCCAGAATTGCGAGAACTGAGGTAGTTTTGCTGCGCCCCATGCCACAGAAGCATACTACCTACAAGTTCTTTTATGAGAACACTGTTTCCAGACTAGCTGTTGTGCAGTTATTTGTCTGAAATGTGAATTAGCAGTCGAGTCAATATCATAAGAACATACCTGATCTCTGACTTTGCGCGCATACAAGTCCATGTCAAAGTTCTCAAGAAGCTTGAAGTCATCTTCAGTAAACAAGGTGTTTCCAAACAGTGGACCAAAAACCTGCGGGAAAAAAAAAAAAAAAGATTTCCGGTTGGAGTCAAGACAAAGCATGTGCATGCATAAGGCGGGTGCATAGTCTGTCTGCCTGTCTCTGTCTGTCTGTCTGCCTGTCTGTCTCTGTCCGTCTGTCTGTCTGTCTGTCTGTCTGTCTAGCAGTCTCTGTCTGTCCATCTGTCCATCTGCATGTCCGTCTGTACGTATGTCCGTTTGTCTTATCACACGGGTGGTTTAGTGACTTTCTCGTCCGACTTATGATTTATTTGCAGTCAGCACAAAAAATGGAGGTAGCCCACATTCTCTAAATTGTAACGGATTCACATGAAAAAGTTCCACACTTTCAAATGGTAATCAAACCGCAAATGAACCCATGATAAAGACATGAAAACATCAAGTAGCCAAATCGACAAGGTACGGCTTATTGATCCTGTAGATTTCCGAGATAGGTCACAGAATCAACTATGATTTGCAGACAAAGCACTTTTTTAATGGTAACAATGGTATAAAAAACTCTCCGGGCCCCCAAAACAAACAAAAAAAAAAACAAATGAAGTATGCTTACCCTTCCATTAGTTATAACAGCGGCCTGTCCTGGTTGAAGATTAGCAACTTGTTTACAGAAGGCTTGGTGAGAGAACAGCTTCCCTCTGAAGGCACTCCTATCAACCAGCTTGGCTTTAATAGCGTCTGTTTTCAGGCCCTGTAGACATCGGAAGAAATAGATATTTAAAGTTTCGTTTAAAAAGTATTCAGAATATACCGAAGACGCTAGGAGCTTTTGTCATGACGCATTGCATACTCTGAGTGCGTCACGTTACAATGTTCAGTGTGCTACTTGACGCAGTTTGTGAAAGGTAGAGAACAAGAAAAGTTTTCGCCTTTGAGAAGTAAGTGCTTTTCTCGTGAAAACATTTCTGACCGTTTGTTTCATTCTTTCCAGCACAACAGAACCTAAAACGCTATCAACTAAGAACAGCACTGTGCGTTAAGAACTTCACGAAATAACTTTTAAGTAAAAGTAACTCAATAAAAAAAACACCCTTCTCAGTATTATATGAACATACCGAAGCCTTGGCTAAGATGGCTTCCATTGCCTTGAAATCCGAGGACAGCTTTTCAAAATCGTTGCTCTCATCAAGTAATTTCTCCATGAATGTTAGCATCGCTGGTGTCACATGACTTTTTGAAGCTAACACGGCCTCGACTGTCCTAGCGATCTGAAGTGCCTCAGGCTGATCGTCTGTTCGTGTTATTGCTGGATTGTGGATAAGGCCTACTCTGGCACTCGACGATGATTTCTGTAAGGAAAACGCAAAACATTTTCAGAAATCGTACGTAACGGAAAATGAAGTTTGTCTTCGTATTTTTTTTCTCTAAAAGTTGCCCTTTGCAGGAGTTTGTCCTTATTTTGACTGGATTTAATTATTCAACCTGAAAACACTGACATTGTGTCTTTGAATACAACACACTGAATAATTTACTCATTTGTCAATTTATAAGTCCTATTGTTTGTGTCAAGGGACCCAACTGACCCCGCTAATTGTCATCTTCGGAGCCACATAAAAGGTCGAATAACGTGAAGACATTATGGTAAAGAAGGCACCTACAATTATCGACGAGGGCATTCAAAAGGTAGCTTCTCGTCAATCACTCTCTTTTTAAATGAGCAGCCAGTATTTCTCGTCTCTGTATGAACATGTTTAGCTGTGTCTAGAAAGTTTTCCCAAGCAGACGCTATGCGCGTAAAAACCTTCGGCAATCAAGGTAATAAGTAGCTTCTTCCATATGGAGGAATAAAAGATAATGTTGGGGCTGAAAATTACGCTTAACTGGAACTGCATTCACACACCATCTGCTGGAGAGCAGCCTTGACAAGAGCTCTTCCTTCATTGTTAACGAGATCAGCTATGACCCAGTTGGTGATGGGCTTCAGAGTAAGTTCTTCTGCAAAACAAATAAAAACAAAAACACCTTAATACAGCACAACGAATATGTAACCATGAACTGTCCAGTTTACCAACTTTCGCCTGGAGCGAGAGTTTCAAAATAATATAAAGCAAATAACAGTTTGACAGGTGTCAAACGAAAATTATCAGAAGCCAATTAATTTTTGCGCTTGTGTCCTATTTCGGATGAGAAAATTAAAAGCAAACGGGCACAAATTTCCAGTTGGTTTACGACTTTACTGGGCAAAGAATTTCCCTGCCACTGCATGGAATTGTTCGAGACGACGTAGTCTCGAGGCTGAACTCAAAAGCTTTGCGGATTCCTTTAGCCTCTAGCCTAGAGGCTAAACGAATCCGCAAAGCTTTTGAGTTCAGCCTCGAGCCGGGCTGCAATTTCTAATTAATTTCCTCTTGGTTTTCTGTAATCAACCCGTACTGCATATATTACATGTAAATACTTTTCGTGTATTGATCTAAGCGCGATTCAAGAAAGATTGTAGTTGTTGTCGACTCCTCGGAAACGATTTGTGGAGAGCCATCTGGCTGGCTTCTTCAGCCAGATAGGGTTTTAACCATATCATGTATATTTGTTGCAGTTGCTCTGTTCGTGCGAGTAGCATACCTGAAATCGTCAGGTACGTTTCGTTTAATCTTCTAAATTATCATTTACCTCCTTGCTTTGTAAAGTATTTCAAATCTTTCAGAATCACAGATGCCATTTGAGAACTGTCAAGCGTAACAAATACCTCAGGATCATTTATTTCCAGATCTACCAAACAAACAAAAAATAAAACAACACACACTAAGTATTAAAAGCTGCAGTGTATCATGGTGTCTACCCTGGGTGCCAGAGGTTTTTCTTGCGCGGTTTCCGGTGTCGGTCATGTCTCTATTGTGACCCGCGCAAAAGGCCTTCGGCCTCCACTTCCATCCGCCGCGCGAGAAAAACCTCTGGTACCCAGGGTACATGGTGTCCGGCAAGGGAGCAAAAAGAGTGAGGTCGGGTTCACATTTGCGACACGAGATGTGTGGCAATGTGAACATCGACATAAAATTTTGGCCAGGTTCACACTAGTGACATAACGACAACACAACATACGGTCATAATGACATAGAGAAAAGATCAGTTTTAACGGGACGGTTATGTCCAAATGTTCATGTTATTATGTTCCTACTATGTCGTTATAATGTGTTGTTCTCAATGGAGACATAAAACATCAACACGGGGTACTTTATTCGTCAGCTGCTTGACCTTCCTGTTATGTCTTTACGTCGCAAGTGTGAACCAGGCATGTCGTTACGTACTACTGTCATTATGTCAGGATGTTCACACTGGAAACAACATAACGTCCTTCTTGCGTCGTTATGTTAATGCTGTTATGTTGTATGAAGCTTGAAACTATGACGCTAATGTAAACTAATCTCTCTATATAAATCACTCTCACAAAGTGTTCAGTTTAAGGTGGCCGAACACAGTTTTCGCGCGCGCTTTCGCTGATACAATTCAGCACGTGCACAAGGATTTCAAAAAACAAACATGCCGTCAATAGAGCGATCATTTTATTTACTCAACACCCGCATTATCTGTGTTATTTTTCTCTATAATTGAACGCAGTGTACTGATGGCTTTAGTCTTTTATTACAAAGATTTGTTAGAAAAGGTAACGATACAAAGAACCCAACAATTTTCAGCTTTTGTTTGTTACCGAAAGAACCCAGTTAAAAGCAACGCATGCGCAGTTGCTCAAAAAATTGAGACCGATTGCTTTAGCAGAAACGTGCCGATTTCTAACGATCCAGTCCTTAGAATTTCAAGAAATTTAGCAAAAAAATAGATCAGAGACCACGTGAATGATCACGAAAACTCTGAATTTTGACATAGGAAATTTTTAATACTACAAAGATCGGGCCGCCACGAAGCTCTTCGGAACGTCTCACAGGATTGGTTGAGAAAATGATATACAAACAATGGTAACAATGGACCCTAGCCCTAAAACAATAGAGCTTCGTGCCAACAAGATCCAATGAAATTAGAGGTTCTAGAGAGCTTCGTGACTACAGCAAAGATCAACAGCAAATTACGAAAATCGCCTATGTCAAAATTTTATTAGAAGAGTGTTGACAGAAGCTAGGGATTTAATGTCAATTCGTAGTGTGCAAAAGATGAAAACAATCTAACGACTGGATTTTTTTTAAATAAACCAAAACCATTATTTAAGCCTTGTTTTTAACAATCCCCATTGCCATGGCAACAGCACACACCCTAGTCAAAATGCGAGAATAAATACTTCTGTAATTAACCTTGACTATAGTAAATGGTTAACGGGCGCCAAAGCATAAATAGTTTAAAAGTAATGGTGAATTAGGTACACCTTAAGATATTTTGTAGCAGTTCCCCCGTGGTTTGCGTAACAGGTTGTCTCTTTCCAGACACCTCAGGGAATTTCTAAACTGAGTGATGTTAAAATAACTTGCAAGCGATTCCCTTGAGAGTAAGGCCTGTAGGGGATTGACTCAAGTACTATTCAACTTTTGTTGTCGTCAGAATTTTAAATCGATAGTCTTACGGTCTTAACGTTTTATTACAACTCTGGCCAATTTTGCTACAGCAAATCACTCAAGATTTACGATAACTCTCTCGCCATCCATCCTCTTTTCTTAGTGGATACTGTTAAAATATTGAACCTACTGACCGCAACATCCAAAATAAAGTTTGAGAACAGCCTAGAATACTCAAAGTGTGTTTTTCTTTTTGTTCTCTCAAATAAGTTCAGTCTTATGACACACTACTTGAACTTAAGGTTAAGTTGTATTGAAATGAAGAAATAGAAAACAGTCTTCTTGTTTTCATGAAGTCATGATAACACGATAGCAGGTAATGGAGAACAAGGAAAGCTTTGGAAGTACAAGCCTTTGGCTGGTCTTTCTAAGCGGGTTGCTCGAATACTGTCATTTAGTAAATTCTCAGCTCCGACTATTGCATTTCTAGCTTTTTGATTGGCTAAAAAAACTCCGACTATGAGCCAATAGTCGGAGTTTTACGTAATATGGAAAATAGTGCGCCCAGTTTAAAATTTTTTGCTTTGTAAAATTGTGTAAATAAAAATCGGCGGCAAACTGAACCCGGTTTGAGAATTTACTAAAACAATTATTCCATTCGCCCTTGTTGGATATGAAGTGATTATAACCAACTCACGCTACGCGTTCGTTGGTTATTTTATCACTTCATATCCAACGCGGGCTCATGGAATAATTGTTACATATTCTCTAAATCTCTTGTGGGTGTTTGAAAAATCCTATCCGGAAAAAAAATAAAGCAAGGTTACGTCTTCCATGAAAAAGGAAGAAAAAAACACAAAGTTGTTATCGTTGTTTTCATAGAGTCATAGTAGTTTGACTTTGAAATTAAAACATCATGATACGAGGTAACTTGCTGGCACTTTGCCGGTTCCAAGTTCTCACACCCCTTCGTCTACCAAGAGCCTGGAACAACCTAAAGTGAACCGTAATGTGTGTACCTGCACCTGACATCTGATGGCT
This sequence comes from Platygyra sinensis, assembly GCA_019787425.1. Classification (NCBI taxonomy): domain Eukaryota; kingdom Metazoa; phylum Cnidaria; class Anthozoa; order Scleractinia; family Merulinidae; genus Platygyra; species Platygyra sinensis. The sequence continues at coordinate 23,573 of JAHPZR010038680.1, read as the reverse complement.
GCCGGTCAAGTCAATGTAAGGCCTCTCCATGGACTGGATCATGCTGTTCACTCGGGGAACTACGTTCGGTTGACTCATAACGTACTCGTACACATTGGAGTAACGATTAATGGCTCCCTACAAATACAAATACCCAAGAAAAAAATTAATGTATAACCCTTTTACTTTCAGGTCAGTGAAAAGAGCACAAAAAATTTCCGTTAACAATACAATCATAAATTAGTTCGTCTCGTCAAGTAATATATCAAACACGAGAGACAGTGTTTCATCGGGATATCCAAACACCGAGAAGAGAGTTGAAAATACAACGCGAAGTGGAGTATGTTTCAAGAAATTCGAGGTATTTGGATAGCCGATGGAACACTGTCTCGAGTGTTTGATATATCTTCTCACTCGTAACAAAAACTAAGGAGTGAACGGAGAAGTAAAAACGTCAAAATCTATGCTAATTTATTAACACCGGGAATCCAAACCTCCTATAGCAATAGACCTTTTGCATAAATGCCGCCTAAATTTGAATAACAATACTCATACATCCTTAGCCTCACATTCATGTGAAAATTCATTTGTCTTGAAACATGAATGTGAGGCTAAGGATATACAAAGTATTGTTATTCAAATTTAGGCGCCATTTATGCAAAGGTCTATACGGTTGGGATTTTCTTTGTTTTAACTTGACCAATTGTCAATTAGTTTGAGAAGTAATTTTGCACCCTAGCATAACCTTGAACTTGAGCTACACTTTTCTGCACTCGTATTAGAATTGGGAAATCCTATACGTTTACTGCTACTGTTCATGTTTGTATGCACATGTAATTCGCTATTGTAGTCACAGTTAAGTTATTTTGGCCAAGTTCAAAATTATCTCTACATTGAAGGAAACGTGAACATAATAGTTGACTACGATAGAAAATCACTTAAGAGATAATAACAAACCATAAAGCAACAAAGATGGCTGAGGATGGAGGAGATTGACGTGGATTACAATCGCCAACCTTGAAAATTTCTGGCTTAAGTTTTCAAGATGGTAGCTCCTGTAATACTGATCATCTTACCGAAAACACGGCATGCTG
>JAHPZR010038680.1:5000-17500 GCA_019787425.1 Platygyra sinensis | reverse complement strand
TACGCTAAATATGGCTGGAGAACACAACAGCCTTTCCCTTTTTCGAATCGTTCTCTCACAAAGTGTTGCCAAAATACGCTTCCAGCTCGTAACGAAACATTCACACCAAAGTCTCTGAAACAGAAAGCGGACGTTGAAATGTTGAGTTCAATCGCGTCTTGGTAACTTGAGAGTGTAACGTGCTGTTTTCTAAGCCTTTGCCTATACAACTCGGTAAGTGACAAACTGGCGACTGACAAAACGTACACTAACTACCGGCGGGTGGAAATTACTAGAATCTACTTATGATAGCCCAGCATTTGATCCAGAGGTAAAATAAGAACTATAACTTTGTTTGAGAGTGAAGAGTGATCATCGCAGTAAATTTTCCAATTTAAGCAATTGGAATAAAGAAGCCTGAAAAAAAAAAAATCAGGGCTTCAACGGGATTCGAACCCGAACACACATTGGGAGCGAGGTCAATTTATTGACCTCAATAAATTGACCTCGCTCCCAATGTGTGGCTTCATAGCTCAGCTGGTAGAGCATCGCACCGGTATTTCGCGGAGGTCACGGGTTCGAATCCCGTTGAAGCCCTGATTTTTTTCAGGCTTCTTTATTCCAATTGCTTAAATTGGAAAATTTACTGCGATGATCACTCTTCACTCTCATCTACAACCGCAGTACAAATATGGATTATTTCATATCTACTTCACATCACCTCACTGCACGGGAAAATATGAACTCAATAAATTGACCTCGCTCCCAATGTGTGGCTTCATAGCTCAGTTGGTAGAGCATCGCACCGGTATTTCGCGGAGGTCACGGGTTCGAATCCCGTTGAAGCCCTGATTTTTTTCAGGCTTCTTTATTCCAATTGCTTAAATTGGAAAATTCACTGCGATGATCACTCTTCACTCTCATCTACAACCGCAATACAAATATGAATTATTTCATATTTACTTCACATAGAACTTTGTTTGTAAGAATACAAATTAAATGTCACCAAGTGATGGGGAAATATATTTCCTATTTATATTCATGACTCGTACCCAGGAATGGGTGTGCAGCTCGAACTGTGAGCCTGAGTGTTTAATGCCGTCCGAGTATCGTTACAAAGCTCAAATAAGACATTAGTTACAATAACACATGAAAGTAAATACCACTCAGGCCATAAAGCTTGTGCAACCGCCTGATACGAAAACCCAAAAATCCGGTGGGAAAAATGAGAATGTATTCCCCAACCAAATGCAGGCGCACTAACCTCTGGGGGCTAGAGGTGATGTAAGATTACCAGGCATACAAGATGAAATAAACATAAATTAAAATTTGAAAGTTCGAGAGCTGAGATGAATACATTACAACCTGTCAAACCTTATATATGGTTACAACAATAGAATAACTTAATGCCATAGCGGCACGCGAGCATTTCATGCCAACAGGAAAATACTTGCATTCTTTGTTGCTGTCACTTACAGTTTAGCTTCGCCGAATGTAAATACATATATTTTTACTATTGAAAAACCACTTATTACCATTTTGTAGCAAGCAATCTAATCAATCGATTAATTAAAAAACGCTCTTCATATCAACCCACTATTATAAGTACACGTTATTTGCATTCACACTGCAAGGAAAGAGACTTTCGTTATACCTTTATTCGAAGAGAGGAAAGCCTGTCGATTGCAAGGGCTTCATCACGCAACAAGTCTAACATTCTGAAAGGCAACAGCGGTAGTTCATTAAAGGGCAAAATAATTTCTTTATGGAGGCATTAAACATTACCGACATCAACGGCCTTCGGTATAGACCAGGCGAGAAGCAAAAGGTTGCATGATTTCAAAGCACAAAATTAGCACACTGAAATTTCACCGATCGACCGAAAATCTTTAAGGGCCCATTAACTGCGCTGGTAGTGTAAATTGCGAATTCGAAAATTGCAAAACTGACGCTTATGTTATAGTCTAACCGACGTTTCGACATGTCTAAAACATGTAAAATCGAAAATAATTTCAACAAAATTAAAACGATGAAATGATGTCAAGCGCAACTGAAGTGTTACAAGTGATCAATGAGTGCACGAACAACGACGAACTCAATGAAAGACTTTACTGAGTATCAAGAGGTATTCAGATAAAACAAAGTAATTGGGGATACTATATACAATAGCATGTTTGTTCGTTCTTTTCATAGTTATGATTTCTATATCTAATTTCTGATGAAAGAAATCTAATGGTACCTTGGTACCTAATTGGTACCTTAACTAGACAGTGAAAAAGTGTTATCCATGTCTTCCTACCCTAATGCTTCCTAACACCTGCTCTACTCGTATCTTTATGGTACCACGCTTACGTGGCACATCATGTGAGTTTAGTCGAGCCAGAGTTCATAATTAGGCGAGACGTAGACGAGCCAAAATAACCTTGGCGAGAGCAAACAAGCTTGATATGACACCAATGCATACAAAAAGGTACGATTACACACAGGCATTAACCGTAACCAAATTTGGCAATGATATCCAGGCCATTTCAGGTCAGTTACTTGATCGCAGGATATCAGTAGACGCGGCTTCTGAACTAAAAAACCTGAAATTTTAACCCGCTATTTTAGACTTCCATTCATATCATATAAATACCGTTTCGTTTTTCCTCTTCTTTTTTTCTTTTTTTCTTGTGTGTGTATTTGTGTGCCAATCTTCTTGCTGACCTGTATTCTAATTTTATTTAATGCTGATGGTAACTGGCTGCCTGGCTCCACTAGCCCTTATGGTTATTCCAGGCAGCTAGCGCTCCAATTTTACTTTTAATAATTTCATTCAATTTTGTAACTTTTTTTTATTTAAAGCAAGTATGAAGGTGAGTACAAATAAAGATTGTTGTTGTTGTTGTTGTTGTTGTTGTTGTTGTTGTTGTTGATCGCAAATTTGGATATGACAATTAGCTATCTTGGGACTTAGAGACTGTATAAAGTAGAATAAAAGCCCGAATATCGTGACTACAAGATCCCAGTATTTACTTTTAATTAGTTGATCACTGATTCTTTTAGTTTACAAACAACTTACTGAAAAGGATTAAGATCATCCACTTGGAACATGAGTCCATTTATCATCAGGGCACCATCACCTGGCTCAAGTCCAAATTGTGCAAAATGCTGCAAGAAAAATAAACAAGTGCCCATGGATAACACCAAAATTTTTGATTTTCCCATCTGATGAATTCTATATTTTACGCACGAAATTCTGCGAAAAATATTTAAATTTGGATAAAACACGATTTTTTCTTATTAATTTTTAAAACCTGCAGATTCAGGAACGCGTGTCTTCAGACTTGACTCGTCTAACTTGCTTTACCTCAGTCTGTAATTTTAGCTTCATAGTCTATACAAAAGGCTTCTTTCCAGCAGTTTTGCATGGACTCCTAAGCTAAATGTACTGAGGTAAAGAAAGCGAGATGAGTCAAGCCTGAAGTCACCTGTCCCTGAATCTACATCACAACTCATTCCAAATCAAGGGACGACTGGTGCGAATGGTGGACCAAAATGGCGGCAAATTTGAACGTTTGAAAAATGTTATAAAAAAGGAATTTTATCTAAATCAACTTTTTTTCACAGCAGTTCATAAGCCTCCCGAGCACAATTTTCTAGTTTAACATAATTCAATATTTTTAGTACAATTTAATGTACTTTTGAACCCTACCTTTTGATTCAATTGAATTTCTTTTCTCATTTCTTCCTTCACCTTTGTCTTAACTAGAGATCTAGAGGAGGTAAAATCACATAAAACGATTTTGAATTAGCAGAGTTAGAAAACAGTTATATAGACTCCTAGCTCGCAGAGAGTAACAGAATGAGAATGATTACAACCTATCAGACCTTGTGCTTATGTTTTCCCTCATTCTTTGCAGGAATCTCAGAGAGATAATCTACTATGCAACTTGATAGACACAGACATAGCTATTTCAAAAGACAAATTCTGCCCAAGCTGGAAAGGTCTAACAAGGTTAACCCTTTGTGAAGCACCAATCCATGAGACAACGTCAGACCACGACACTGAGAAATCTGTGCCCTTCTTTTTGCCCAAGCCTTCATCCGAGAAGACTTGAGCTTCTAACCACTTGCAGATGTAATTACAAAGAAAGCACATTCTCCTCAGTTATTTTAAGACCATGAGTGTTGGTCCAGTCTGGGGCTCAAACCCTCAACCTCCCGCACAGCAGGCTGGTGCTCTACCAACTGTGCTATCCAGCCGGCAGTCAACTGGTCAGAAACAAGAAGGAGTAAGGGCTCTGGAGAGATAACTGGATTGAAATTTTAAATTTACACTCCAGTATTTCTAAAGTCGTACTTTATCTTGCGCTAGTACTCTCAAGTTTGATATTGTTCAAAAACCTTCTTTCAAGTTACCTGGTCTGCATGGGCAGATTCTGACTGATGTCTCTCAGCACTTTTAATGCTCTTTGTGGATCAGAGGACATGACTCGTTGTGCTCCTTGGAAACTCATATCTGTAATGAAAATCAAAGCATAATTCATCCAATTAAGTCCTATCTGCCCCAGTGGACAGCAGGTAACAAATTTCATGTTTCTAGCTCCAAAATTTCATAATCATAGTGCATTGTTTCATCATAATATATTACTGTACCTTGTAACTGCCAAACTTTCAAAGGAGCCATTTCATGTGCACTTTCTTTCAAGTGTGTCCTGAACTGTTCAAGGTTTTCTTTAAGCTCTGGGTAAAGTTTTCTGCAAAATGTCAAATACAGCAACTGAGAAACAATTCCATTCAAACTATGAACCAGAACTTTAAAACCTGTGAAAGGTTAGGGTTGAATTTCCAGCCATTTTGGGCATTTGATTGTGATCCTCCTCAAGAAACAGCCCCAAATGGAGACTAGTGAAAGGTTACAAGACTTTAAACTCATTCATAGAATCACTATTTAACAATTAAAAACATGTACCAGTTTCTATCGAGTTCTAGAAACATGAGAGAAAGTTTGGGAGAACTGAGAAAAGCTGTGGGAATACAAGCCTGAGGCAAGTATTCCCACAGCATTTCTGAGTTCTCCCAAACTTTCTCTCATGTTTCTAGAACTCGATAGAAACTGGTACATGTTTTTAATTGTTAAATAGTGATTCTATGAATGAGTTTAAAGTCTTGTAACCTTTCACTAGTCTCCATTTGGGGCTGTTTCTTGAGGAGGATCACAATCAAATGCCCAAAATGGCTGGAAATTCAACCCTAACCTTTCACAGGTTTTAAAGTTCTGGTTCATAGTTTGAATGGAATTGTTTCTCAGTTGCTGTATTTGACATTTTGCAGAAAACTTTACCCAGAGCTTAAAGAAAACCTTGAACAGTTCAGGACACACTTGAAAGAAAGTGCACATGAAATGGCTCCTTTGAAAGTTTGGCAGTTACAAGGTACAGTAATATATTATGATGAAACAATGCACTATGATTATGAAATTTTGGAGCTAGAAACATGAAATTTGTTACCTGCTGTCCACTGGGGCAGATAGGACTTAATTGGATGAATTATGCTTTGATTTTCATTACAGATATGAGTTTCCAAGGAGCACAACGAGTCATGTCCTCTGATCCACAAAGAGCATTAAAAGTGCTGAGAGACATCAGTCAGAATCTGCCCATGCAGACCAGGTAACTTGAAAGAAGGTTTTTGAACAATATCAAACTTGAGAGTACTAGCGCAAGATAAAGTACGACTTTAGAAATACTGGAGTGTAAATTTAAAATTTCAATCCAGTTATCTCTCCAGAGCCCTTACTCCTTCTTGTTTCTGACCAGTTGACTGCCGGCTGGATAGCACAGTTGGTAGAGCACCAGCCTGCTGTGCGGGAGGTTGAGGGTTTGAGCCCCAGACTGGACCAACACTCATGGTCTTAAAATAACTGAGGAGAATGTGCTTTCTTTGTAATTACATCTGCAAGTGGTTAGAAGCTCAAGTCTTCTCGGATGAAGGCTTGGGCAAAAAGAAGGGCACAGATTTCTCAGTGTCGTGGTCTGACGTTGTCTCATGGATTGGTGCTTCACAAAGGGTTAACCTTGTTAGACCTTTCCAGCTTGGGCAGAATTTGTCTTTTGAAATAGCTATGTCTGTGTCTATCAAGTTGCATAGTAGATTATCTCTCTGAGATTCCTGCAAAGAATGAGGGAAAACATAAGCACAAGGTCTGATAGGTTGTAATCATTCTCATTCTGTTACTCTCTGCGAGCTAGGAGTCTATATAACTGTTTTCTAACTCTGCTAATTCAAAATCGTTTTATGTGATTTTACCTCCTCTAGATCTCTAGTTAAGACAAAGGTGAAGGAAGAAATGAGAAAAGAAATTCAATTGAATCAAAAGGTAGGGTTCAAAAGTACATTAAATTGTACTAAAAATATTGAATTATGTTAAACTAGAAAATTGTGCTCGGGAGGCTTATGAACTGCTGTGAAAAAAAGTTGATTTAGATAAAATTCCTTTTTTATAACATTTTTCAAACGTTCAAATTTGCCGCCATTTTGGTCCACCATTCGCACCAGTCGTCCCTTGATTTGGAATGAGTTGTGATGTAGATTCAGGGACAGGTGACTTCAGGCTTGACTCATCTCGCTTTCTTTACCTCAGTACATTTAGCTTAGGAGTCCATGCAAAACTGCTGGAAAGAAGCCTTTTGTATAGACTATGAAGCTAAAATTACAGACTGAGGTAAAGCAAGTTAGACGAGTCAAGTCTGAAGACACGCGTTCCTGAATCTGCAGGTTTTAAAAATTAATAAGAAAAAATCGTGTTTTATCCAAATTTAAATATTTTTCGCAGAATTTCGTGCGTAAAATATAGAATTCATCAGATGGGAAAATCAAAAATTTTGGTGTTATCCATGGGCACTTGTTTATTTTTCTTGCAGCATTTTGCACAATTTGGACTTGAGCCAGGTGATGGTGCCCTGATGATAAATGGACTCATGTTCCAAGTGGATGATCTTAATCCTTTTCAGTAAGTTGTTTGTAAACTAAAAGAATCAGTGATCAACTAATTAAAAGTAAATACTGGGATCTTGTAGTCACGATATTCGGGCTTTTATTCTACTTTATACAGTCTCTAAGTCCCAAGATAGCTAATTGTCATATCCAAATTTGCGATCAACAACAACAACAACAACAACAACAACAACAACAACAACAATCTTTATTTGTACTCACCTTCATACTTGCTTTAAATAAAAAAAAGTTACAAAATTGAATGAAATTATTAAAAGTAAAATTGGAGCGCTAGCTGCCTGGAATAACCATAAGGGCTAGTGGAGCCAGGCAGCCAGTTACCATCAGCATTAAATAAAATTAGAATACAGGTCAGCAAGAAGATTGGCACACAAATACACACACAAGAAAAAAAGAAAAAAAGAAGAGGAAAAACGAAACGGTATTTATATGATATGAATGGAAGTCTAAAATAGCGGGTTAAAATTTCAGGTTTTTTAGTTCAGAAGCCGCGTCTACTGATATCCTGCGATCAAGTAACTGACCTGAAATGGCCTGGATATCATTGCCAAATTTGGTTACGGTTAATGCCTGTGTGTAATCGTACCTTTTTGTATGCATTGGTGTCATATCAGGCTTGTTTGCTCTCGCCAAGGTTATTTTGGCTCGTCTACGTCTCGCCTAATTATGAACTCTGGCTCGACTAAACTCACATGATGTGCCACGTAAGCGTGGTACCATAAAGATACGAGTAGAGCAGGTGTTAGGAAGCATTAGGGTAGGAAGACATGGATAACACTTTTTCGCTGTCTAGTTAAGGTACCAATTAGGTACCAAGGTACCATTAGGATTTCTTTCATCAGAAATTAGATATAGAAATCATAACTATGAAAAGAACAACAAACATGCTATTGTATATAGTATCCCCAATTACTTTGTTTTATCTGAATACCTCTTGATACTCAGTAAAGTCTTTCATTGATTCGTTTGTTCGTGCACTCATTGATCACTTGTAACACTTCAGTTACGCTTGACATCATTTCATCGTTTTAATTTTGTTGAAATTATTTTCGATTATTTACATGTTTTAGACATGTCGAAACGTCGGTTAAGACTCTTAACATAAGCGTCAGTTTTGCAATTTTCGAATTCGCAATTTACACTACCAGCGCAGTTAATGGGCCCTTAAAGATTTTCGGTCGATCGGTGAAATTTCAGTGTGCTAATTTTGTGCTTTGAAATCATGCAACCTTTTGCTTCTCGCCTGGTCTATACCGAAGGCCGTTGATGTCGGTAATGTTTAATGCCTCCATAAAGAAATTATTTTGCCCTTTAATGAACTACCGCTGTTGCCTTTCAGAATGTTAGACTTGTTGCGTGATGAAGCCCTTGCAATCGACAGGCTTTCCTCTCTTCGAATAAAGGTATAACGAAAGTCTCTTTCTTTGCATGTGAATGCAAATAACGTGTACTTATAATAGTGGGTTGATATGAAGAGCGTTTTTTAATTAATCGATTGATTAGATTGCTTGCTACAAAATGGTAATAAGTGGTTTTTCAATAGTAAAAATATATGTATTTACATTCGGCGAAGCTAAACTGTAAGTGACAGCAACAAAGAATGCAAGTATTTTCCTGTTGGCATGAAATGCTCGCGTGCCGCTATGGCATTAAGTTATTCTATTGTTGTAACCATATATAAGGTTTGACAGGTTGTAATGTATTCATCTCAGCTCTCGAACTTTCAAATTTTAATTTATGTTTATTTCATCTTGTATGCCTGGTAATCTTACATCACCTCTAGCCCCCAGAGGTTAGTGCGCCTGCATTTGGTTGGGGAATACATTCTCATTTTTCCCACCGGATTTTTGGGTTTTCGTATCAGGCGGTTGCACAAGCTTTATGGCCTGAGTGGTATTTACTTTCATGTGTTATTGTAACTAATGTCTTATTTGAGCTTTGTAACGATACTCGGACGGCATTAAACACTCAGGCTCACAGTTCGAGCTGCACACCCATTCCTGGGTACGAGTCATGAATATAAATAGGAAATATATTTCCCCATCACTTGGTGACATTTAATTTGTATTCTTACAAACAAAGTTCTATGTGAAGTAAATATGAAATAATTCATATTTGTATTGCGGTTGTAGATGAGAGTGAAGAGTGATCATCGCAGTGAATTTTCCAATTTAAGCAATTGGAATAAAGAAGCCTGAAAAAAATCAGGGCTTCAACGGGATTCGAACCCGTGACCTCCGCGAAATACCGGTGCGATGCTCTACCAACTGAGCTATGAAGCCACACATTGGGAGCGAGGTCAATTTATTGAGTTCATATTTTCCCGTGCAGTGAGGTGATGTGAAGTAGATATGAAATAATCCATATTTGTACTGCGGTTGTAGATGAGAGTGAAGAGTGATCATCGCAGTAAATTTTCCAATTTAAGCAATTGGAATAAAGAAGCCTGAAAAAAATCAGGGCTTCAACGGGATTCGAACCCGTGACCTCCGCGAAATACCGGTGCGATGCTCTACCAGCTGAGCTATGAAGCCACACATTGGGAGCGAGGTCAATTTATTGAGGTCAATAAATTGACCTCGCTCCCAATGTGTGTTCGGGTTCGAATCCCGTTGAAGCCCTGATTTTTTTTTTTCAGGCTTCTTTATTCCAATTGCTTAAATTGGAAAATTTACTGCGATGATCACTCTTCACTCTCAAACAAAGTTATAGTTCTTATTTTACCTCTGGATCAAATGCTGGGCTATCATAAGTAGATTCTAGTAATTTCCACCCGCCGGTAGTTAGTGTACGTTTTGTCAGTCGCCAGTTTGTCACTCACCGAGTTGTATACGGCAAACGTTACACTCTTAAGTTACCAAGAGCGATTGAACTCAACATTTCAACGTTGCTTTCTGTTTCAGAGAACTTTGGTGTGAATATTTCGGTTACGAGCTGGAAGCGTATTTTGGCAACAATTTTGTGAGAGAACGTTTCGAAAACGGGAAGGGCTGTTGTGTTCTCTAGCCATATTTAGCGTACATTTAGAGTTGTATCTTTAAACTAAAGCGGATTTTTTAAAATGGAGTTATTTGGAAGCGGCAGAGTTGAACAGAATTGCGTATCGTATGACCGCTTAGAAATGATAACGAAGTAAAAGCTCCATCTAACACCATTGCGTAATGTTCTTTAGGGTGAATCACTTGGTAAACTCGTGTCTCTTGCCACTCAACCAGAGCATGAATCATTTGTTCTGGATGCCAGACATGACTCCATTGTGGTAAGTATGTGAGAGATCAAGATATTAAATAAAGAAATGGTAAAAGGAAAGTAATAAAAGTTATGTTTGTAACTAGATGATTCCATCCGTTATGTCTTCTAGTCATGTCGCCGATTGTCTTTATTTTATAAGAAGGTGTTATACGCGTTTTCATTTATACGTTGTTGAGAACATATATCTATTTTATCTTTATCAGTTTATCAATGACCTTGAAAAAGATCGGCAATATTGGGGATGGCCCTCTGAACTTCAAGACGTAAGTACTGAAGAGTTTATTGATTTTCTTCCAAAGAGGGTACGGAACAGTACACGTGTAATTCAACTAACTCTGTTTGTTTTATGAAACGAATGTAAAATTGAATTAACTAAATAATATCTGTGTTTCTTTTGTTTGTCAGATTTACGCCCGACATTTCCAGGAATGATGCGCTATATTGCCAAGAACATATTCAATCTGGTAACATCATCTTGTTGTTTAGTAATGATTTGTTATTTTGCGTCATAAGAGAGGAAGGATTTATGAGGCTGGTTACCACTGGATGAAAGATTACTAGTAAAAACAGTTGAAGTTTTATCAAAGTAAGGTTAAGGCTTCGACCACTGTCACTGGTCTATTTTAGAATGAAGTGCATTCATCATATGGTGTAGTTGATTATTTTGCTTAGTATTGTCCATTCCCCTCCTGAAGGAAATACAGGACTGGTAACTAAGCTGTGTTAACACCCTCACCCCACCCCCTTTTCATATTCACAGACTACTCGTACCCAGTGCTCGAACTACCTTCTTGTGGAGTAATAGCTCTGTCCCTTTACTGTTCACAGTTTTACAGTTTGCCTTCTCTCAAGACAAGTGACAGATGTGGGTCCGATTCGCGGTTAGATGATAAGGTTTACACCATTTAAGTGCTATTTAAACTTTTATTTATTTACTTCTTTCAAGGTTTTCTTTGTCAACCCGTTGGACCTCAAGACCATTGAACTGCTTAACGTTGCGAACGAATTGCTGCAAAATTCGTTTCCAGTAAGGTATGGCACTTTGATATTTCTTTTCTTGTCAAAAGAGCTTACTAAGGGTCTATTACACTCTGGCGGTTTGTCGGTTTAAGCCAATTTTGAGGGCCGATTAGCGGGTACATTGACATTTATCTGACGGTTTACAGCCGGTTAAGAAATACTGATCGTGTACATGTAGTTGTGGGAAATCGTAATTTTGCAATTGGCTCGCAGTTTTTTTTGGTGGTCATTAAACTAAATTAAGAAGCTTAAAAGACCAAGCTTGAGGCTTCTCTCTCTTCTTCTCAATTTCTTTTGTTCTCATGGTTTTGTGGTCTTTGTAATGAGAAACACGATTATTGCTTTTTAGTATGTACCACACAAGTGAATAGTACTTTTCGCGCGCGCTGATTGGCTAGCTCGGAGGTGATTAGCCAAGTACTATTCACCTCCGAGCAGCCGAAGAAAAACAAAATGGCTCTCGTCGGCATATTGCCACAAATAAAGTTACTCTTGGGGCCGCTAGTTATTCAGCTTGTGTGGTATATACTAAAACAATTATTCACCTCAGTGTCGGTGAGAGTGGTGGATATTTACCTCCACTTCGGTGAATAATTGTTAACTATCATTTGCTTCGGATTTTCTTGTTTTACGCGGAATGTTCTTTTATGGAAGCGTCCCTCTAATGATTTTTCATATCGCCCGGCAGAATCGGACTGTCATTGGTTGCCAATGCTCCACTGAATGATGAAGTAGATGCCAAGACTGATGCCGCTGTTGGAATAGCGCGAGCATTCAGCTTCATTTCATCTGACAAAGACACCCGCCAGGCATTTGATTGGCTCATAAAGGTGAGCAATGCTATACTCCTATAGGCCCATTTCATCTGAACTCTTACATTGTAGCCGTTTTTGGGTTCTTGTGCCTGTTTGCTTGCTTGTTCTTCTGAATTCATGGTTTTATTGTTTCATACGTCCACCCCAAACTAAAATCGTTTTTGTTTTTATTAGCTTTATGACAGGCTGTCCGAAGGTGAAACACCTTCTGCAGAGAAGGTCGTGGAGTCATTTACAGCTTCCTTTGGCAAGGATGATGTAGAAGAAGTGTTTGAGAAGATTCTGAATACGATGAAGATGGAAAGGTACTTTGATGTTAACTCGGACCTCAGTTTAAAGTGGTTTATACCTTTCTCCTTATCGGAAAGTATGTACAAGAAAGAATGCCCTCGCTTTAAGTTCCGCCGTCTTTTTTTACCATCTCGTTCCTTGGCC
>JAHPZR010038676.1:5000-15818 GCA_019787425.1 Platygyra sinensis | reverse complement strand
AAAATGCAAAAACAAGGAATTCGAAAAATTTCGTCGCAGTGGCACTTTAAGTGATAGCTAAGGACATGTGTATATAAAGGACGGCAAGTGAGGTAATTGTATTCAAGAATTCCTAATTGCTTTTTGACAACTATTTGCTAGTTTGGAGGTACGACAGCTTTCAAAACAGCTCTTTTTGAAGAACTGGATCACATTACAAGCACCTTCGAAATTCACTTGCATTATATTCTGGAAGGCCATGACTTATTTTAGAAAGGCAATATCTGCTTTACAAGTACATGTAAATCAATGTTGTCGTGGTTGACAGTACATTGTAGAGTCTGGCATAACCCTCTTTCACGAGTCTCCTTATGACACACAGACTTTTTGGGCTTCACATAGCAGTCACATACAGTCAGGCCATAAGTAATGTTAGATGTTCTTTATTGCATTTTTTGCTATACTTAATGCACAGTATAATTCAATTTCATTCTGCAATAACTTACCATCAACATCTGTAATCTCAAACCTCAGGGAATCTTCTCCGGCTTCGTTTGAAGCTATGCACCTATATTTGCCTTTGTCCTGTGTCTTAATTCCAGTAATACGCCAGGTTTCATTAGTTGGATGTGAAAATCTTGCATCATAGACGGGGTCAACTTTTATTAGTTTACCTGTCCACCCAAAATACCAAGTGATTTCTGGCTTTGGATGTCCAGACTCAACTTCACAATGAAATGTAACATTGTTGCCCTGTGTTAGTCTGCGAGAGACTGGTTCCCCATCGTTCTTTCGTATTTTGGGCTCATCTAAAACAAAGCAAAACAAAGTGTTAGGTTAATTAATAGATACAAATTATTCTGAGGGTTACAATTGGGAGATCTACACGTTTGCAACTTTCCAATAACATGATTGTGACTGGTTCATACTGAGAAAGGGATTGTTTAATTTGCGCCAGTGAACAATTGCACAATACTAAAACTAGCGACAGGTACCTGAGGTATAAAACAACACACTAAGAAACACTTCCATCAGTATAAGTTATTTTCTACTGCTGCACAAAGACAAATGATTTGGATTGCCTGAGCTATTGAACACTCAGCCATTACTTTGCGTTTACTGGAGCGTTGTGTAAAAAATGGTGACATTTTCTCATTTTAAACTTTGTGCAGATCATGGTTAAAAGAAATGGTATGCCATACCAGGTGTAGGTGGAGTCGTCGGCAATGCAGTGGGTGGAGACTGGGTACCTTTTTGCAGATGCAAGAGATATGCAAATTGTTAAATACACATGAACATTTACATTTTGTAATTCATTCATTCATTCATTCATTCATTCATTCATCCATTCATCCATTCGTTCATAGACTAAAATTAGGAGGGCTGGAAATTCATTCCTATTGTGTAATCAGCCTTGCTAGTTTTTGTCTATTATTCAACTTATAGTTGATTAGATCGTCTACAGCGAGAGGATCCGGTGCTTCTGTTTTGTCACGGTGGTCCTCGCAAAAATTAACGTCATTCATTCATTCATTCGTTCATTCGTTCGTTCGTTCGTTCGTTCGTTCGTTCGTTCGTTCGTTCGTTCGTTCATTCATTCATTCATTTAGTCATTCATTCATTCAGTCATTCATTCATTCAGTCATTCATTCAGTCATTCATTCAGTCATTCATTCAGTCATTCATTCAGTCATTCATTCAGTCATTCATTCAGTCATTCATTCAGTCATTCATTCAGTCATTCATTCATTCAGTCATTCATTCAGTCATTCAGTCATTCAGTCATTCAGTCATTCATTCATTCAGTCATTCAGTCATTCAGTCATTCAGTCATTCAGTCATTCAGTCATTCAGTCATTCAGTCATTCAGTCATTCAGTCATTCAGTCATTTTTTCATTCGTTATTAGAGGGTCCATTATAGTCTGGCGGCTTAGCGGTTTAAGCCACTTTTGAGTGCCGGTTTGCGGGTTTCATTCACATTTATCTGGCGGTTTACGGTTAAGAAATTATCTTGCGGTTGCGGGAAATCATAAATTTAGCTCGCGGTTTTCGGTTTCTGCGTGTTTTTGTGGAGTTAAGAGGCTCAGAAGACTGAGCGGTAACTTTATCTTGCTTAAAGCTTCTCTCTTTAACAAAGGATTGCTTTTTAGGGCTAGACCAAGTCAGTCAGGGCTTCCCTCTGTGTCCCCGGCCATGTGGAGAGGGGTGGGGAGGTAATTTGATATAAGGCTAGGGGCCCGTTTCTCGAAGCTCCCGGTAATTACCGGGCCCGTTAAGTTGTTTTGTTTTCCATTCTAGACGGGAGTTTCAAAAGGTTTGAAAATTGTACAGTAAAGTTATCAGCTAAAGAAACAAAATGGAATTTATTAGGGGTCAAAACACACCCTACTTTTCTCGAGACTTTGATTTGAAAATGTGATTTCGGGCCCGTTAAGTTACCGGGACTTTCGACAAACGGGCCCCAGGCTTCAAAGCTTCGAAAGGGTCACGAAAGCACGTGGAAAGATGGCGGACGAAATAATTAAGGTAATTCCCTTGAAATTGTTCTACTATCAAACTTTTTTTGAAACTTGGCGTAATGAACATTATAAAAATGCAATTAAAAAATGGGGTCACCGTGCTTGTTTACGCGTCAGCAAGCTCTTAAAATGGGGTATTTTTTACTGGTTGCGCGTTAAACGTTCGAATCACCTTCATACAGGATTAAATCTTGGTTACTTGAAAAGGACAAAGTTTTGTCTTGAAAGTAAAGCTTCATTTATTGACATAAGCAGTATTGCTTCATTTAAGCCGTTTTTGATTGCTGGTTGCGGGAATATTGCACTTTTTCAGACAGTTCCGTGGCTAACTTGAAGTCCTCGCCTTGGCCAACATACACCCAGTTGGGAACTACTTTCCAAAAAAAATCATGTTCTACTATCAAACATTTTTCCTCTTCAAATATGTTTTTCATTAGATTGTTCTTAGCAAATACCTAAAAGAAAAATCGGGGGTCACCGTGCTCGTTTAAGAGAAAAGGAGAATTTATTCCGTTATCGAGCTAATCGGATCTATAACAAAATTCTCGATCGTGATTGGTTCTCCGCGCGCCTATTTGTCACGTAATCGGCGCCCGATCACGTGGGTGTCCAATTACAGCTGTCCGATTTGAACTTTTCGTAATCGGACACCTGTAATTGGATACCCACGTGATTTTCACGCCAATTACGCGCGCTTCAATGGCTTCCTTAGCAATGTTTTCTACAGTTTTCAAAACTTAGGAAAAGCGCTACAGACGTTTTCGCTCAAAAAAAGTTCTCAGAAGACATTTTTTCCCGAAATTTGTTATAGATACGATTAATTAGTAATTGGACCTCGTGTCGTACAATTCAGGGACTAATCGTGCTCGTAATTTCAAATCGGCCTCGCGCTTCGCGCTCGTCCGATTTTGAAATTACTCGCTCGATTACTACCTGAATTGTACTCCACTCGGTCCAATTACTATTACTTATAATTAGTTTGAGGGAAATCTCTCACGTTTTGCACGTGCACGCGCTCGTGTGCGCGCGCTGATGACGCGAAAATCGTGGGCAGTAGGGATGCACAATGCAATACTAACCTTGCATACGGTCAGCGCGCGGGAAATTTGAATTGACCAATCAGGATTCAGCGGGCGGGAAAAACTTTACTGGACGTCCTGACGTCAATGTAAGTTTACAGGAAAGGCATTGAAGCCAGGCAACTTTTGTCGCTGGAGATGGCACTAAATATTCACGAAAAGGGATTTGCAATTGTCAAAGCCCTGTCAGTTCTTAAAATGTAAAAAATATGAAGAAGTTTGTGTCTCCAAGCTTCTAATTTGGCGCCAAATCAGAGTCGCCGGCGTCCGGCATGGCAACTCGCTCGTAGGTCGTCGAGTGTCGCCAGGTAGGGTGATAGTTGTCTTATTTTGAACAAAATATCTTGTTTCTCGTCAAAACTAAACCCGGAATTCTTGAGTAACTATTAGAAGAAGTCAAAGCAACGTGATTGTCTCTATTTTTGTTACCTGCGAAAAAAAGGCTAAAGGCTAAACGTTTATCGTGCCGTTTCGGTAGGACAGCTAAGTTTTCACTGCCGCTCGTACTACGGGCTCAGCCGCCGTATGCAAGGAAGGAATTACCTTAAGGTGGCCGAACACAGTTTTTGCCCATGCTTTTGCTGATGCAATGTTTAGCACGTGCACAAGAATTTCATAGAACAAACATGCCGTCAGTAGAGCGATCATTTTATTTACTCAACACCCGCACTATCTGTGTTATTTTTCTCTATAACTGAACGCAGTGTATTGATGGCTTTAGTTTTTTTATTACAAAGATATGTTAAAAAAGCTAACAATGCAAAGAACCCAGCAATTTTCAGCTTTTGTTTGTTACCGAAAGAACCCAGTTGAATGCAACGCATGCGCAGTCGCTCGAAAAATTGAGACCGACTGCTTTAGCAGAAACATGCCGATTTCTAACGATCCAGTCGTTAGAATTTCAAGAAATTTGGCAGAAGAATAGATCAGAGACCACGTGAATGATCTATCAAAAAAAATCTGAAATTTGACATAGGGAATTTTTAATAATACAGAAAACGATTAACAGCGAATTACGAAAATCGCCTATGCCAAAATTTTATTAGAACCGTGTTGACAGAAGGGATTTAATGTCAATTCTAAGTGTGCAAAATATGAAAATAATCTAACGACTGATATTTTTTAACAAGAAAAACCATTATTTAAGCCTTGTTTTTAACCAGCCCTGTTGCCATGGTCACAGCACACACCCTAGTCAAAATGCGAGAATAAATTTTTCTGTGGTTAATCTTGACTCTTGCAAAAAATGGGCCCCAAAACATAAATAGTTTAAAAGTTATGGTGAATTAGGCATAGGCACTTGAAAACTGTGTTCGGCCACCTTAAATGTGCTGCCTTATTTTACAAGCTTGGGCAGCGCCAAAGGATTTTATCCGTAAGGAAAAATTTCGCATAAAGCTGCCTCGTTCCTTGCACAAATTGCAGCAGCTGAAAGAGCTCCATCGGTAAGTGATGGTTTGTTTATTGATATCGTTAGACTTAATTTTATTCATAAAATCGTAATTTGCATAAGACTTACAGTCAACACACCCAGCCCCCAAAAATTGTACCTTTACAATTCGTTGTAAACATCTCGAGCAATCTTTGTGTTTGTGAACAGCCCATTAGACGTCAAAACCTTTTTGTTCGCTGGTTACTGAATGGAGTTTAATATAGAAACAATTTGTTCTGTTCTTAAGATCTTGCGGTCTTTGTAAGGAGAATTACGAGTATTGAGCTAACATATCGCAGAGAATTTGCTACGTGCTGTTAAAAGATCGGTTATGAGGATAATCGTCCTACCTGTATGGCGGTGTCGGTTTTTAGAAGAAATTAAAACGAAAGCGGTTTGCGGTTTCGATGGAACAAAATATGGCGGTTTACGGAATGACTGAATGACTGAATGACTGAATGACTGAATGAATGAATGACTGAATGACTGAATGACTGAATGACTGAATGAATGACTGAATGAATGAATGACTGAATGAATGACTGAATGAATGACTGAATGAATGACTGAATGAATGACTGAATGAATGACTGAATGAATGACTGAATGAATGACTGAATGAATGACTGAATGAATGAATGACTGAATGAATGAATGACTAAATGAATGAATGAATGAACGAACGAACGAACGAACGAACGAACGAACGAACGAACGAACGAACGAATGAACGAATGAATGAATGAATGACGTTAATTTTTGCGAGGACCACCGTGACAAAACAGAAGCACCGGATCCTCTCGCTGTAGACGATCTAATCAACTATAAGTTGAATAATAGACAAAAACTAGCAAGGCTGATTACACAATAGGAATGAATTTCCAGCCCTCCTAATTTTAGTCTATGAACGAATGGATGAATGGATGAATGAATGAATGAATGAATGAATGAATGAATTACAAAATGTAAATGTTCATGTGTATTTAACAATTTGCATATCTCTTGCATCTGCAAAAAGGTACCCAGTCTCCACCCACTGCATTGCCGACGACTCCACCTACACCTGGTATGGCATACCATTTCTTTTAACCATGATCTGCACAAAGTTTAAAATGAGAAAATGTCACCATTTTTTACACAACGCTCCAGTAAACGCAAAGTAATGGCTGAGTGTTCAATAGCTCAGGCAATCCAAATCATTTGTCTTTGTGCAGCAGTAGAAAATAACTTATACTGATGGAAGTGTTTCTTAGTGTGTTGTTTTATACCTCAGGTACCTGTCGCTAGTTTTAGTATTGTGCAATTGTTCACTGGCGCAAATTAAACAATCCCTTTCTCAGTATGAACCAGTCACAATCATGTTATTGGAAAGTTGCAAACGTGTAGATCTCCCAATTGTAACCCTCAGAATAATTTGTATCTATTAATTAACCTAACACTTTGTTTTGCTTTGTTTTAGATGAGCCCAAAATACGAAAGAACGATGGGGAACCAGTCTCTCGCAGACTAACACAGGGCAACAATGTTACATTTCATTGTGAAGTTGAGTCTGGACATCCAAAGCCAGAAATCACTTGGTATTTTGGGTGGACAGGTAAACTAATAAAAGTTGACCCCGTCTATGATGCAAGATTTTCACATCCAACTAATGAAACCTGGCGTATTACTGGAATTAAGACACAGGACAAAGGCAAATATAGGTGCATAGCTTCAAACGAAGCCGGAGAAGATTCCCTGAGGTTTGAGATTACAGATGTTGATGGTAAGTTATTGCAGAATGAAATTGAATTATACTGTGCATTAAGTATAGCAAAAAATGCAATAAAGAACATCTAACATTACTTATGGCCTGACTGTATGTGACTGCTATGTGAAGCCCAAAAAGTCTGTGTGTCATAAGGAGACTCGTGAAAGAGGGTTATGCCAGACTCTACAATGTACTGTCAACCACGACAACATTGATTTACATGTACTTGTAAAGCAGATATTGCCTTTCTAAAATAAGTCATGGCCTTCCAGAATATAATGCAAGTGAATTTCGAAGGTGCTTGTAATGTGATCCAGTTCTTCAAAAAGAGCTGTTTTGAAAGCTGTCGTACCTCCAAACTAGCAAATAGTTGTCAAAAAGCAATTAGGAATTCTTGAATACAATTACCTCACTTGCCGTCCTTTATATACACATGTCCTTAGCTATCACTTAAAGTGCCACTGCGACGAAATTTTTCGAATTCCTTGTTTTTGCATTTTCTGAATCTTTAAGTGGTACTTACTCACCTGTCCAAGCCGTTTTGTCCAACAAGCGCGGGAAGATGGTTTTTTTGACGGTTTTTTCCGAGAATTTTTCGTCCGCCATTATCAAATCATGTTCCTGCAACCCCATAAGGCCTTGCTGCTTTGTGACGTCATACTCCTAACCAAGTAGGCTCACATGGCGAATTTTGTTATAACATCTCTATGTAGTTCGCAGTTAACTGGCTTCGCAACGTGAATCTAGTGCTCTATTCGAATCGAATCGTGCCCGATCGATATGTAGTACACGGATGCAGCAATAGATCAGATATGAATGCAGGTATTTCCGCTCATTTAAGTCCTACGATTAAAAATTGAGCGAGATAAGTGGTTGAGATTCGTGCACACTCACCGCGCGAACTTCAACCCAAGCGGAAAGTTTGTGGCGGGTGTCAGTCCATTTCGCATAGAAATGTTTTTCAAAAGCGTTTTATATAGAAGGTTGTCGTTGTCGGCTTATTCTTGGCTCAATTCCTACAATATGGAAGATCGAGCCAGGGAAACAAACGACAACACCGCAAGGTAAGCCTTGTTTAATTTTATCTAAGCTTCAGTATTGAATCAGCCGTGAAGTTTTTTACAGTTTTCGCAGAGATGTCTGCACTTAACATAAGTGCAGACATCTCTGCGAAAACTGTAAAAAACTTCACGGCTGATTCAATACTGAAGCTTAGATAAAATTAAACAAGGCTTACCTTGCGGTGTTGTCGTTTGTTTCCCTGGCTCGATCTTCCATATTGTAGGAATTGAGCCAAGAATAAGCCGACAACGACAACCTTCTATATAAAACGCTTTTGAAAAACATTTCTATGCGAAATGGACTGACACCCGCCACAAACTTTCCGCTTGGGTTGAAGTTCGCGCGGTGAGTGTGCACGAATCTCAACCACTTATCTCGCTCAATTTTTAATCGTAGGACTTAAATGAGCGGAAATACCTGCATTCATATCTGATCTATTGCTGCATCCGTGTACTACATATCGATCGGGCACGATTCGATTCGAATAGAGCACTAGATTCACGTTGCGAAGCCAGTTAACTGCGAACTACATAGAGATGTTATAACAAAATTCGCCATGTGAGCCTACTTGGTTAGGAGTATGACGTCACAAAGCAGCAAGGCCTTATGGGGTTGCAGGAACATGATTTGATAATGGCGGACGAAAAATTCTCGGAAAAAACCGTCAAAAAAACCATCTTCCCGCGCTTGTTGGACAAAACGGCTTGGACAGGTGAGTAAGTACCACTTAAAGATTCAGAAAATGCAAAAACAAGGAATTCGAAAAATTTCGTCGCAGTGGCACTTTAAGTGATAGCTAAGGACATGTGTATATAAAGGACGGCAAGTGAGGTAATTGTATTCAAGAATTCCTAATTGCTTTTTGACAACTATTTGCTAGTTTGGAGGTACGACAGCTTTCAAAACAGCTCTTTTTGAAGAACTGGATCACATTACAAGCACCTTCGAAATTCACTTGCATTATATTCTGGAAGGCCATGACTTATTTTAGAAAGGCAATATCTGCTTTACAAGTACATGTAAATCAATGTTGTCGTGGTTGACAGTACATTGTAGAGTCTGGCATAACCCTCTTTCACGAGTCTCCTTATGACACACAGACTTTTTGGGCTTCACATAGCAGTCACATACAGTCAGGCCATAAGTAATGTTAGATGTTCTTTATTGCATTTTTTGCTATACTTAATGCACAGTATAATTCAATTTCATTCTGCAATAACTTACCATCAACATCTGTAATCTCAAACCTCAGGGAATCTTCTCCGGCTTCGTTTGAAGCTATGCACCTATATTTGCCTTTGTCCTGTGTCTTAATTCCAGTAATACGCCAGGTTTCATTAGTTGGATGTGAAAATCTTGCATCATAGACGGGGTCAACTTTTATTAGTTTACCTGTCCACCCAAAATACCAAGTGATTTCTGGCTTTGGATGTCCAGACTCAACTTCACAATGAAATGTAACATTGTTGCCCTGTGTTAGTCTGCGAGAGACTGGTTCCCCATCGTTCTTTCGTATTTTGGGCTCATCTAAAACAAAGCAAAACAAAGTGTTAGGTTAATTAATAGATACAAATTATTCTGAGGGTTACAATTGGGAGATCTACACGTTTGCAACTTTCCAATAACATGATTGTGACTGGTTCATACTGAGAAAGGGATTGTTTAATTTGCGCCAGTGAACAATTGCACAATACTAAAACTAGCGACAGGTACCTGAGGTATAAAACAACACACTAAGAAACACTTCCATCAGTATAAGTTATTTTCTACTGCTGCACAAAGACAAATGATTTGGATTGCCTGAGCTATTGAACACTCAGCCATTACTTTGCGTTTACTGGAGCGTTGTGTAAAAAATGGTGACATTTTCTCATTTTAAACTTTGTGCAGATCATGGTTAAAAGAAATGGTATGCCATACCAGGTGTAGGTGGAGTCGTCGGCAATGCAGTGGGTGGAGACTGGGTACCTTTTTGCAGATGCAAGAGATATGCAAATTGTTAAATACACATGAACATTTACATTTTGTAATTCATTCATTCATTCATTCATTCATTCATTCATCCATTCATCCATTCGTTCATAGACTAAAATTAGGAGGGCTGGAAATTCATTCCTATTGTGTAATCAGCCTTGCTAGTTTTTGTCTATTATTCAACTTATAGTTGATTAGATCGTCTACAGCGAGAGGATCCGGTGCTTCTGTTTTGTCACGGTGGTCCTCGCAAAAATTAACGTCATTCATTCATTCATTCGTTCATTCGTTCGTTCGTTCGTTCGTTCGTTCGTTCGTTCGTTCGTTCGTTCGTTCATTCATTCATTCATTTAGTCATTCATTCATTCAGTCATTCATTCATTCAGTCATTCATTCAGTCATTCATTCAGTCATTCATTCAGTCATTCATTCAGTCATTCATTCAGTCATTCATTCAGTCATTCATTCAGTCATTCATTCAGTCATTCATTCATTCAGTCATTCATTCAGTCATTCAGTCATTCAGTCATTCAGTCATTCATTCATTCAGTCATTCAGTCATTCAGTCATTCAGTCATTCCGTAAACCGCCATATTTTGTTCCATCGAAACCGCAAACCGCTTTCGTTTTAATTTCTTCTAAAAACCGACACCGCCATACAGGTAGGACGATTATCCTCATAACCGATCTTTTAACAGCACGTAGCAAATTCTCTGCGATATGTTAGCTCAATACTCGTAATTCTCCTTACAAAGACCGCAAGATCTTAAGAACAGAACAAATTGTTTCTATATTAAACTCCATTCAGTAACCAGCGAACAAAAAGGTTTTGACGTCTAATGGGCTGTTCACAAACACAAAGATTGCTCGAGATGTTTACAACGAATTGTAAAGGTACAATTTTTGGGGGCTGGGTGTGTTGACTGTAAGTCTTATGCAAATTACGATTTTATGAATAAAATTAAGTCTAACGATATCAATAAACAAACCATCACTTACCGATGGAGCTCTTTCAGCTGCTGCAA
>JAHPZR010038674.1:12500-17091 GCA_019787425.1 Platygyra sinensis | reverse complement strand
CCAAAAAATAACGCATACGCACGCCATTTTTGTGGATCATGATATAATGGCTCATATACCATGATGGCTAAGCCAATGAAAAATCTCGAATTGCATTATCCAATATCCAGTTTTTAATAACTACATATATGTTTATTCAAATTCACTAATACAAAACAATACACAAATTCAAAAAGAGAGTCTTCAGATTAACCTTACTAATAAAACTCACCTGAGAAAAGAACAAAAATTACAATTAAAATTTCGTTTAAATTATTGAAAAATAAATCTATTTGGTGAATTATGTGTTCCAAGAAGTGAACAGTTTTTCGAGAGTGAAGCTCGAGAAAAACTGTTAGCTTTGAGGAACAGATAACTACTTTAGAACAATTTCCGAGTATATTTTTTACATCCAATGAAGGCTTTTGTGTTTATTACCCCTTCAACGCAAGGCGCGCATTTTTGAAAATTGGGGAAACCCTTGGATATTCAGGAACAAAAGTAGTCGATGTGTTATAAATTCAAATAAACACTAATATAAACACGAAAAAATCGCGTGGAGGAAGTGCCAGAAGATCTTTCTTAAAACCATTTTTTCTCATTCGGGAGAACGTTTTTCAAAATTTTTGAACAAATTTTGCGTGATATCACTGGCTTAGAAAATTTCCCATTGTTTTTCAGCCAATCATAATTCACTTGAACTGCACTGCTCTCAACCAAGCAGTATCGAGTAGTTTTTTTCATGTATATGATAATAATAATGATGATCACACGTTATTTTACGAGGGCAACATTGATCACTGATGAATCAATAGTTTAAAGAATGGCCCTCCCTAAGTTAATCTAAAACCAGACTGTAAACCTAAAATAATTACGGATAATTTAATCAATACATGTAGTTAACATTCAAAAGTTCATTAACGGCATTTTTCTTTGGATTTCCATTTAAGAATCCTGAGTTAAGAGTAAAAAGTAAAAAAGAAGTGGCAGTCGGTACCATTTAGTGCTGCTGTTGTAAATTCATGGTGGACAGGTCCCATTGTGTACATAAATCAAAGAGAACTAAGTGAAAAGCATAGAGCGTACGGAAACGCTCTTCAAACCGGAAGAACTTGAAAACGTCTTCTTTGTATTTTCGTGTTGACGAAAACGTTTTGAAAACGGAGCTTTACGAAAACGATGACGTCACGATAGTCACGTGATTTCGCTTTCTAAATTTTCTTTGAACACAAATCCAAAATGATCGGTTATTTGTCCAGTTTTATTTATTCCTACGGAGAAAGTGTGCGGGACGGAAAATATTCAATGCGTTCTCAGAATGAAACCTCTGTTTTCAAATTCCTCCGGAGTAGTGTTGACAGAAAACATCTGATACGTTTTCAGAGTGAAAAAACGGCGTTTTCAAATTCCTCCGTTGTAGTATGAACGGGCCTAAAGCTCGGTTCAGTAATAAGTTCACAGAGAGAAGTCTCCATGAGGCCGATTACCTTCAACCAGCTAGCGCTTAATTCTGATTTGTATAACACGAAGTGAACAGGCCTATTATCACTTTCCATTGAAAGGTCGCTAATTCTCTGCAGGTTACCTCCAAGAAGAAAATCAAACTATTTGATGCATTTCCCTACTCAAAGTAAAGTTTTTTAACTTTGTACTGATCATGGCTAAAAGAAATGGTATGGCATACCAACTGTAGGCGGAGTTGTCGGCAATGTAGTGGGTGGAGTCGTCGGCAATGTAGTGGGTGGAGACTGGGTACCATTCGCTGCAGATGCAAAATATATGCAAATTGTGGAAGACACATGCGCAATGAAGTTATTCTACAGGGATTCAGTTTTTTTGAACATAATCTGTCGGGACCTTCAAAACGAATGTGAGATTGTCTACAAGTAAAACTTTTCAAACTTATAATACATTTTGATTGAGTATTTATTTTTACCGCAATCTTGTATTGACAGTCTCCTAATCAAGTGCTCACAATTAAGAGAAGTGAGGATTGTGGGGAAAAAACTGGATTGTTTAACTCATACTTGCACTGCTATCTAGTGCTCTGTTCACACTCGGTCTCCGAACACCATGTACCGGAAAAAAAGTGTTGCGTTCAGACAGTGGGAACTCCAAATACCCAGGGGCCAATAGGGAGTTTTAGCAGCCAAGGAGACGGCAACGAAAACGTCACCCAACCTTTACCACCGTTTTCGTTGATACGTTTTCGTTGATACGCGAAAACACCCGCGAAAACGTTTCCAAAATTTACGTCAGTCTTGCGTGTTATCGACAGATCGGATCGAAATCCACCAATCACAGCCACTAGTGTGACTTTCAGACCCTCTTTACGTCATGCTAGCGGGCTGTGATTGGTGATTTCGATCCCATCTGTCGATAACATGTATGATTGACGGAAATTTTGGAAACGTTTCAGCAGGTGTTTTTTTTTGGAAGGTCGCGTATCAACGAAAACGGTAGTAATGAACAGATCAGTGGTTCTGCAAGTGTGTTTTGAATCTTTGAAATAACAAAGTGAAATAATCAAGTCGTACCGCAATGGCTAATTTCTCGTGTGATCCTTTGTAATTGAACCCTGTCATTACAGATTTAGCCCGAGCAATTCTTTTTAGATCAATAGGCGAACCAAACAGATCTACAGAGATCCAAAACTCGAGGGCAAGATATAAATCCATTTTTTGCAAGGTGTCGTCCTTGACGTCGCCGTCGTCATTGCTAAAACTCTCTATTAATTGCCCGAGAACAGGAACTTTGATGAAATTCTGGTGCGAGTTCTTCGAGAAAAGGTATGTTCATATTAGTTCTCAGTACTCGTGCACCGTGTTTGGGCATCAACTGTGAACACCGCCTAAGACCTGGATCTGTAGACCTTACTATGACTGTACTTACAGAAAGCGTTGAAAGATAACAGGTATCCAGGCTTTGTAACACTGCTGTCAGAGTGAAACTTCAGCACCACATAGTCTCCCGTTACAATGACGTGAAATCCATCTTTAACGCCACAATATTGCCCAATTGTCTGGTTTTGATCGTTGGTGATCTTCAAATAGTCCCAGCTAAGAATAAAATAGGTTGTAATAATTAAAAATAAGTCTTGGCAGATTAGCTCAGATTATCCAAGCTTGAGCTATAAGAGATAAAATATGCATTCTGTTTCTTTCAAAAACAGAGAGAGTCTTGCTTGAATTGATCCTTAGTTAGTTAAGATAAACACAAGGAATTTCAGTCTTAATTGAAACAGACCCAGCGGCAAAACTGTTGTCATGGCAATGACACAATGAGTGTCATTTTGTTTTTTTTTTGTGATGTACATTTCTAATGCCAAGTTTAAAGAACACTGGTCTAACATTTCTACAGATATCCTTGACATAGTGTTGTACTGTTTTAGTGGAACTTTGAATAATACAAAAACGTAAATATCTCTAGAACTGTCGCGAAGACAAGAGTCGTAATAAAGAGTGTAGGCAGAGATGACAAGAATAATACTGTAATTCAACAATCCGTTGAAATTACATCGAATAAAGACCAAGAACAACAGTAATGGCGGTCGAACTCTTCGCATGAGAGAGAAAAACTAAACCATGTGCTCTACATACGGGACCTATACTAAATGTCATGACCGCTGACCGCGATGTGCGACTACATATTGACAGTGTGAAAACAATTCTAGGAGTTAACTCTGTTCATAATGGTTTTTATGAGTTAAGTCTACTCGACAAGAACGAAAGAAGATATTCCAAAAAGAGAAACGACCATCTTCTTTATTTTGAAAAGCCTTTCAAATAATCAGCAATTTTCTTTCACTTTATATGCACTTTAACTAATTAGGCAGTGATAATCTATCTTCACCTCGCATAGATATTTTGATTATTATTTCATTCTTACTTGCAAAACGAATGACTCTCTACGTTAAAGGTGACGAAATCGATTCTCATCGCCATGCCTGTAGGGATTGGGACCCAATATACACAGTCCATGTAGTCTGGGTAGTTGAATGGGTATCCGGGACTTTTCAACGTGTTATTAACATAGTCAACAGTCCCACATCCTGGCAAAGAAAAGATATGTATAAAAATATAGCTTCATATGGTTCCTGAATATGTTTAGATATTTGATCTTGGTCATTATACATATCTACATATATGTTTATTCAAATTCACTACTACAAAGCAATACACAAATTCGAAACGAGAGACTTCAGATATAACCGTACTAATAAGACTCACCTAAGAAAAGAATAAACATTGCAATTAAAATTTCGTTAAAATTATTGAAAATTAAAAAAATCTATTTAGTCAAATATGTGTTCCGAGAGGTGAACAGTTTTTCTAGAACGTAGCTCGAGAAAAAAGTGTTAGCTTTGAGGAAACATAAAACTTCTCTAGAAGAATTTTCAAGCATATTTTTACATCCATTGAAGGCTGTTGTGTTCATTATCCTTCAAATATCAATTGCAAAGAGCGCAGTTTTGAAAATTAGGGAGTACCCTTGAATATTCAGCTGTCACGTGACGGGAGCAAAAATAATTGATGTATTATAAATTGAAATATTTGAAGTGAATGTGATATGGCATAAAACAGGCCTTTTGCACGATCCGGTCACATGGTAC
>JAHPZR010038674.1:0-2500 GCA_019787425.1 Platygyra sinensis | reverse complement strand
ACAAAGCCTGGATACCTGTTATCTTTCAACGCTTTCTGTAAGTACAGTCATAGTAAGGTCTACAGATCCAGGTCTTAGGCGGTGTTCACAGTTGATGCCCAAACACGGTGCACGAGTACTGAGAACTAATATGAACATACCTTTTCTCGAAGAACTCGCACCAGAATTTCATCAAAGTTCCTGTTCTCGGGCAATTAATAGAGAGTTTTAGCAATGACGACGGCGACGTCAAGGACGACACCTTGCAAAAAATGGATTTATATCTTGCCCTCGAGTTTTGGATCTCTGTAGATCTGTTTGGTTCGCCTATTGATCTAAAAAGAATTGCTCGGGCTAAATCTGTAATGACAGGGTTCAATTACAAAGGATCACACGAGAAATTAGCCATTGCGGTACGACTTGATTATTTCACTTTGTTATTTCAAAGATTCAAAACACACTTGCAGAACCACTGATCTGTTCATTACTACCGTTTTCGTTGATACGCGACCTTCCAAAAAAAAACACCTGCTGAAACGTTTCCAAAATTTCCGTCAATCATACATGTTATCGACAGATGGGATCGAAATCACCAATCACAGCCCGCTAGCATGACGTAAAGAGGGTCTGAAAGTCACACTAGTGGCTGTGATTGGTGGATTTCGATCCGATCTGTCGATAACACGCAAGACTGACGTAAATTTTGGAAACGTTTTCGCGGGTGTTTTCGCGTATCAACGAAAACGTATCAACGAAAACGGTGGTAAAGGTTGGGTGACGTTTTCGTTGCCGTCTCCTTGGCTGCTAAAACTCCCTATTGGCCCCTGGGTATTTGGAGTTCCCACTGTCTGAACGCAACACTTTTTTTCCGGTACATGGTGTTCGGAGACCGAGTGTGAACAGAGCACTAGATAGCAGTGCAAGTATGAGTTAAACAATCCAGTTTTTTCCCCACAATCCTCACTTCTCTTAATTGTGAGCACTTGATTAGGAGACTGTCAATACAAGATTGCGGTAAAAATAAATACTCAATCAAAATGTATTATAAGTTTGAAAAGTTTTACTTGTAGACAATCTCACATTCGTTTTGAAGGTCCCGACAGATTATGTTCAAAAAAACTGAATCCCTGTAGAATAACTTCATTGCGCATGTGTCTTCCACAATTTGCATATATTTTGCATCTGCAGCGAATGGTACCCAGTCTCCACCCACTACATTGCCGACGACTCCACCCACTACATTGCCGACAACTCCGCCTACAGTTGGTATGCCATACCATTTCTTTTAGCCATGATCAGTACAAAGTTAAAAAACTTTACTTTGAGTAGGGAAATGCATCAAATAGTTTGATTTTCTTCTTGGAGGTAACCTGCAGAGAATTAGCGACCTTTCAATGGAAAGTGATAATAGGCCTGTTCACTTCGTGTTATACAAATCAGAATTAAGCGCTAGCTGGTTGAAGGTAATCGGCCTCATGGAGACTTCTCTCTGTGAACTTATTACTGAACCGAGCTTTAGGCCCGTTCATACTACAACGGAGGAATTTGAAAACGCCGTTTTTTCACTCTGAAAACGTATCAGATGTTTTCTGTCAACACTACTCCGGAGGAATTTGAAAACAGAGGTTTCATTCTGAGAACGCATTGAATATTTTCCGTCCCGCACACTTTCTCCGTAGGAATAAATAAAACTGGACAAATAACCGATCATTTTGGATTTGTGTTCAAAGAAAATTTAGAAAGCGAAATCACGTGACTATCGTGACGTCATCGTTTTCGTAAAGCTCCGTTTTCAAAACGTTTTCGTCAACACGAAAATACAAAGAAGACGTTTTCAAGTTCTTCCGGTTTGAAGAGCGTTTCCGTACGCTCTATGCTTTTCACTTAGTTCTCTTTGATTTATGTACACAATGGGACCTGTCCACCATGAATTTACAACAGCAGCACTAAATGGTACCGACTGCCACTTCTTTTTTACTTTTTACTCTTAACTCAGGATTCTTAAATGGAAATCCAAAGAAAAATGCCGTTAATGAACTTTTGAATGTTAACTACATGTATTGATTAAATTATCCGTAATTATTTTAGGTTTACAGTCTGGTTTTAGATTAACTTAGGGAGGGCCATTCTTTAAACTATTGATTCATCAG
Organism: Platygyra sinensis; assembly: GCA_019787425.1. Classification (NCBI taxonomy): domain Eukaryota; kingdom Metazoa; phylum Cnidaria; class Anthozoa; order Scleractinia; family Merulinidae; genus Platygyra; species Platygyra sinensis. The sequence continues at coordinate 371 of JAHPZR010038674.1, read as the reverse complement.
TGATCAATGTTGCCCTCGTAAAATAACGTGTGATCATCATTATTATTATCATATACATGAAAAAAACTACTCGATACTGCTTGGTTGAGAGCAGTGCAGTTCAAGTGAATTATGATTGGCTGAAAAACAATGGGAAATTTTCTAAGCCAGTGATATCACGCAAAATTTGTTCAAAAATTTTGAAAAACGTTCTCCCGAATGAGAAAAAATGGTTTTAAGAAAGATCTTCTGGCACTTCCTCCACGCGATTTTTTCGTGTTTATATTAGTGTTTATTTGAATTTATAACACATCGACTACTTTTGTTCCTGAATATCCAAGGGTTTCCCCAATTTTCAAAAATGCGCGCCTTGCGTTGAAGGGGTAATAAAC
>JAHPZR010038673.1:25000-34717 GCA_019787425.1 Platygyra sinensis | reverse complement strand
TACGACCCCCTATAATAGCCCCCCCCCCCCCCCCCAACACAAGTGTCACGGTTCTGTCACTCGCGTCACGATTTTCCCGCCACAGGTGACGTCATTTATGCCCCATCTCTTGGGGCAACAATGTAACAAGAAAGATTTGAATATCTACACCGGGTCCATAAAAAGTTGCTGTACTTGTAGCACGTTAATATTAAATTTAAACAGGAGCCATAATCGGCTTTTAAAGCATTTTTTAAAAATTCATTGAAATTATCAAATCAAAATCTTACGGCTGAAAGCTGTTGGAAGATCAGCGAGGAAGCCACACATAAGCCACAGGACCTGAAAAGATAAGCATAAAAAAATAATTTAAATATGAATCACTGAGCACAGCAGCCGTAGAAATGGAAAGACAAAAAGCTAATAAAACTAGATTGAAAAACTAGAACTAAAACAAATCGTGCTAGATCACAAACTGACGTGTTTCCGCATTCCGTGTCGGCCCGGCCACCCGCCCCTTGCCCCCTTTAACATAACATAACATAACATAACTTTATTTAACTTCGAATTTAAGTGTAGCTTAAAAGCTAATATCTTCGAGAAAAAAAGAAAAAAAAGAAAAATGCAAACAAGAAAAAGAAACTATAACTACTATAAGCTATTTACCAATAAACTATTTTATAACAATTACTGTACAAGCCTAATCCATTTTTAGCTCATTCATGCGCGCGCAGCGGAAGCAATGAATGAGTATCGTGGGCAAATGTCGCCGGAAGTTGTCCGTAGACGGAAATTTGTGGACAGAAATTTGTCGACGGAAATAGACCTTTTTCGCTTGTACATTTTGTTTTCCCAATACAGATCATGTGATGATACTCAGGAGATTTGATTCTTTGTTTTGTTCATTAAAAGAGTACATGCAGACATATTCATGCTTGCATGTCACCTTTTTAATGAACAGAACAAAAGATCAAATCTCCTGAGTATCATCACATGATCTGTATTGGGAAAACAAAATGTACAAGCGAAAAAGGTCTATTGTGGCCGTGGACCGTCGCCGGAAGTGAAAATTTCCTCACCACCCCTCCCTGCTTCGGCTTAAGAAAAGTGCCAAAAAAAACTTCGATGCCGCTCATGCCGCTGCAATAAGCCGAATAAGTAAATGCAAAGATCAACAATAAAGAATGTTTGCATGTCGTTATAAATTTAAACCACAAGTCAGAATTTCGCAACATCTGGAAATCGCAATATGGTTGAGAAGCCGAGATGTTTGCGCCTAGGGGACTCTAAATGGGATTTTTTGCACACGCTACCACGTGCAAGTGTTAGATCTTCGAGGCAGCCATATTGTTGAAGGAACTTTTTTGTGTTCCTACTAGTGAGTATACGGTTTATACCTTTTTCTTCCTACAACCATCGCGAAAACATGAAGATCTCGGAGCGCCTTACAAGTATAAAGTTTTGACGACAAATCACAGATTTAAAGCAACTTCTCGGACTTTAGAAACAGCAATGGTAATGTAAATTATTACTTCGAAGTTGATTTAAACTTTTGAAACGATTGGTAAAGCCAAGGGCGTTAAAATGGCTCCAAAAGCGGTCGTCAAAAACTAAAGCTTTCACTTTGGCGTGAAGAATTAATTTGAACACTGCTCGACGTGTGTGCCACACGTCTGCGAAATTTTCAACATTTTTTCGCTTTTAAATAGGTTTCTTCGCCTCGGCTTGAATGAAACTTCACTGCTATTGAACTTCCTTTTGCATTTCTTTCATTTGGTGACTCAAGTTTGTCGCTATTCCTAGAGCCACAGAAGTGCCATACTGCGGAGCAATATTGCTTTGGGTAAAAAAAGGAAAAAATTCACAGAAGTAAGAAAAGCCGGTATAGCAAGCAAACCCCCCCCCCCCCCTCCCTTAGCTCACAGTCCGCCACTGGGATTATCTCTGTCCTTTATGGTTGGCTTGTGAAATAACTTTAGTTTTGATTCTACGGCGCTTAGTTAAAAACCGCTCTATCTCTTCCTGTTGAGAACAAAATGGTTAAATATCTGTTTTATTGGTTAGTTTAGAGGCCATTTTCTCCTTGCTTTAATCCACAGTAGACAGGGCCTTGGCTAAACGTTGAGTTGCAGTTACTGCCACAGGTAGCCCAAGCTCGATATATGAGCAGCTCTTTATATGTTGACCTTTGCATTGTTACGTGACTCGAGCGATTTGCATATTTATAAGGATTTGTATGGAGAAAATGAGGAAAATGACGATTGTTTCTGTAGCTCAAACCGGTTCCACTAAAACTAACAGAATGGCCATAAATCGTCTCAAAGACCACACAGGAGGGAAGAAAACAATCAACTAAAGTAAGGGAAGACGATTTTTATTTAAATCGCTTCATTTTCATAGGTTACAGAAACAATCGTCATTTTCCTCATTTTCTCCATACAAATCCTTATAAATATGCAAATCGCTCGAGTCACGTAACAATGCAAAGGTCAACATATAAAGAGCTGCTTGGGCTACCTGTATTACAAGCGGCTTATGAAACAATATTACGAAAAGGTTTCATTGCCAGTCGGCAAAAAACAACCTCAAATATTAAATAGATTACCACCTCTGTCTGGCGTCCCTGTGGTCAACTTTCACCAAGAATTGTCCGAGGTGTGAGAAACAACTAACGCTTGCCCTTCAGTGTGGTAAATATACATATTTCGAAAGTCGAGAAGGAACTGAAGATAAATTTCGTTTCAATCCGGAAAATCATTGGAGAAACTTATAAAAACAACGCCTCAACTTCAGTTTTCTGAAATCATAGCCCGAAACTCATAGCTGACGACCCATATATTCAGTACTCAAAATGACATTTTATCCATCCGAAAACAACACGTATTAAATTTCTCATATGAAAAGAGATCTAGGTGACAAATTCTCGTTCGAAAATCGGAGGGAATTAAAGCCGTTTGGATAATTGGTCGTGTCCCTGACTGAAGGGGATAATAGTGGGCGGCAGACTGCAACCTAACTTGACGTTTTCTCGCGTTGCCAGAACCCATTTATTAACTTATTATTAACTTAGTTTGAAAGAGACTGTCAGATTAGGGTGCGTTGTCGAAGAATACTCTGCAATGATTTGGTCAGGCTTGAGCCCAGAGATCCCAACACCACAATCTTAAAAGTCCCATATCTTTAACGGAGAGGATGCCCTTGCATAATATAAAACAAAGAATCAAAGCCATTACTCACCAAAACCACAGACATCTTCAAGGGCGTGGTAAGAAATGCCTGAGACCTGAATTGCACCGCGCAAAAACTCAAGTCATTCAACGGCCCAAAAAATCCCTATAGCCTCCCACTTTTATTGCATTAAAAAAAATAAAAATAGCTTTAAAATTATGCAATTAATATTACTAAATACTGATGCCACTAAATTAAATTCCAGTTAAAACAAACTGTTTCTCAGCAATTGAATTACCAAAGATTTATAAATTCGGAAAAGACTACATACCCGAGACCTGCCGTATGATATAACTATGATAAAGGTTTTAACAGAAGCTTAACATTTAAAAAAAGAAAATTTACAACAAAATTGTGTCCAACTTTTCTTAACCCTTCAGATGAGAAAGACAGATTCAATAGCGTGGGCAATGAACATGCACGCATGTTTGCTCAAATAACCACACTCACTTCTTAATTAGTAACTACCAGTCACGTTTTTACAGCGACAAAGACAAATATTTTATATCCATTAAAATTATAATTACTCTTTCTTAAGTAAATTAACGATGTACTCTTTAATGTATTGCAATGTACAGTATTCATGTAAAATCACCATTAAAATGCTTGGATATTAAGTGCACAAAATTTTTAAGATTTTAATCTGGAATAAAAATTAAAATTGTCGTGAGAAATTTAAGGTTGCGATTTCAAACCTATATTTCGTACTATATAAGACATCTCTGCTCTCATGAATTAATGATTGTTCAGCTATATGTTAGTCTTCCTGTAATAACATGAACTACATTAAACTTACAGCAAGCAAACAACTGACGTGAGCTAACTGTAAAGTTTGCTTCATTGAGTAAAAATGCGTTCATACACATAAAAACCGAATATTTAATTTTCTCCATAGAATGGATTCGCAATTTCTAGAAATAATTTGAAAATTATTTTAAATTGACATCATGGTGAAAGAATATGATTTCATGTTCTCGTAGCGTGTGAAGCATTGTTTATGCCCGCACGTATAAACTTATGATTGTTTACACGGACCCTCTCTTCAACCTCCTAGAAGTAATTTTAGGTATAGCAGCTAAATTTGACGGCTGACAAAAACGTTTTCCTCTTTTATCTTAACGCAGTGTGACTCTCAGATTAAAGTAAAAGAAAGTTTTTAACGGTTCATATATCTTTGCTGTAGAAAATTGTAATGTCAACAAACTAATCATAACTTCTTTCATATTGTTTGGAAAAAGGTTCATAACGATTATTGTTAGCAGCAACTGAAAACGACTGGTGGTATTAATCTATCAAATAAAAATAAAAGTGCTGAAAGCTGTTATCAGTCACCTTATTAATTGTTAGCGATCAATGAAGTTTTCGTTGCTGAAACAGATGTTAACTTTGATCCACTCAAAATGTAATTAAACAATGTTGATAACACACTAAGTTTGTCAGATTACGTTATACTGAAATCTTGAAAAGATGATTGTTAATAATTCTAGTTGACGGACTGACAGCATTAATTCATGTTGTGTTGACTTTGATCACGGGTTATCGATGGTTTCACAAGGGAAGACTTCCTTTCAAAGATTTAGCAGTTTAAACCGCTCCAAGAGTTTCTTCAGGTTTTAGCTAAACATTACCAACTTTAGAATCCATTATTTAGACAGAGAAAAATAGGTCTGTAGTCATAAACACTCAACTGCAAGGAGCTAGCTTATGCAATGACGAAGGCGACCGCGTGGACAACGCCTAGTAAACAATGAATTTATATTTTACCTTTGAATTTCGCAGTTGGCTTGATCTGTTCAGTGCACCCATCGGTCTCAGAACTTGCTCAGGTTAAAGACGTAATGCCACCGTTGAATTCCAAACGAAAATGCAAAAAATTAGCCGCCGTCTTTCGCGTTCTCCAAAACATGTCCAAAATACACAGAACTTAGTCATTTCACGCTATTTGGAATTTTTAGCAAACCAGGACGGCGACGGCGACGAGAGTGTCACCAAACAAAAGGTTTAATGAGGAAAGCCATAGCTATGCACGTGCGTTTTGAATTTTTGTACATTTCTTGTCCGTCCTCTGCAAAACAAAAACGTGAAATGATTAAGTTCTGTGCATTGTTGAGAAGGCGAACCACAATGGTTAATTTTTGGTATCTTCTTTTGGAATTGAACGCTGTCGGTGCATGTTTTGCCTGAGCAAGGTTTTAGACCGATAGGTGTACTAAGCAGATTTACAGAGTTGCAACAGTCGTACCCGCTGTCGCCGTCGTCATTGGTAAAACCCCCTGTGATGTTTTGCAGAGGATGGCAAAGACTTGTAACGCACGTATATTGGTAGTCATTGTTCTGCTCATTAAATCTTATGTTTGGTGAGCCAGACGTTGTCGTTGCCGTTGTCGTTGCCGTCGTGGTTTGCTTAAGGTCCCTAATATTATTTCTTATAATGATTGTATATACCTTTTATACCTTAAACAAAATTGTGAAATACTAAAGATTGTTTTGCTTGGTATCTTTAATTGTGAAAAGCGACAGACGGCGGCACATTAAAGGCCCATTTACACGGCAAAAAAATTTTGGTACGGCTCGGATCGGGAGCCATAATCAGGGACGGAGACCGTAAGCGCGCGTCATTTCTAGATATGGGACAATTTTTCTATTTTTAGAACAAATTGCGCCATCGCCTGCGGCACACGCGCGTACATTGCTGCGAGGATTTTCGCGGATGTCGCGCAGGGGAAATGGCGTCCGAAATTCCCGAAATCGTTTATGCTTTTGGCCCACAACTGAACGCCTTTATGACTGTTGGAATTTTGTGCCGTAAGTTGCTCCAGTTTGAGTGAAGACAGTGCCGAATTTAGGTATGTCCCGCTTTATATCGCTGATCAAGTTGAGTTCGGCTGTTCCTTTTATTCAAGAACTTCACATTACTCCAATCTAAATTTCACATGTGAAGATGATTAACAGCTTTTCCATAACAGAGAAAAAAAACACTAGTTGGATATGTTTGGATATAGCAGCGTTTAGGCCCAATAAGTGACAATAGGTTTATGTCCGTAGATGCTGCTAAGTTTTGTTTTTGTAAAAATCCAATAAATTGTCTGTTGTCGATGAATGAGAGCGCCCGCCGATGCGTGTTTTGCACAGCTAGTAAAACATGACAAATTAGACTTCGTACTTTGGTGTGAAAACGTACATCGAACTCATATAATATCTCTAGTTTTTAAATATGTTTAAGGTTGACTAATGTTTGAGAACATATTAAAAGCTTAGCTGAAAATATGTGAATACAGCAGAAATAATCAGAAAAGTTACAATGACGCTCGAATAAAGATTTCGATTGAGTCAAAACTCCTTGTCTATTTTATTTTCGCAGTGTAAAGTTTCACTATGTGAAAGAAACACACATGATGTTGGTAGCCTTTTGACGAACGTTGGTGAAAATTGTTGTAGTATCTCAGCACAAAAGACAACCACACAAATCTTTTTCACGATTTGCTCACAATCCGGAAAACACCGACTCGGACTTGAAAGTGCACGCGCTGCACTATATGCAAATGAACTACTCGTACGCGTCAGACTTGCCTTTAAAAAACTTTTGCAAACTCGCCAAACGAGCAGAAACAACAAGAAACTATCAAACACAGGTTTTGGTTATCATAAAGCATTGTTTGGCAAACTCACAAATTAACTCGATACCGGAGTAAACAGTTTTCTTACAGAACTTTTCTCTACAAAACAAACACAAAAGTTTACGGGAAAAACTAGCCGGCGAGCGGATTTTATTCATTCACAGCACGAAATTAAAGAAATTCTCGACCCTGAAAAACACACCTTTTCCATTAAATCAGGGCATAAAAGTCCATAGAAGAGCCCTGGTTCTTCTCTGCCTTATTCCCCTGTCATCGCTGTGAAAAATCGGCAAGAGAATCTCGCAGCTCTCACCATTTCATCACACAACGTGACAACATCCACGCGAGAGCCCAAGACACGTGCGTGGATCAGCGCGGATATATGACGTCAGGATGGCGCAATTTGTTCTAAAAATAGAAAAATTGTCCCATATCATGGGTCCGCGCGCATCCCAAGACTTACGGTCTCCGTCCCTGATTATGGCTCCTGCTCGGCTCAAGTGAATTAAGGAAAGGGTCCTTCTGTATTTTGGAGGGGGTGGTCTAATTTCAAATACATTTAATCTATCGCTTATAAACTTGTATAGGGTGAAGTATTTGAAAGAAGCTTTTTATTTTTGGTTTCAAGAACTTTGCTCTTTGGTCACGTGACTTGCCACGCCCAGTTGTTTATATAAATTTGAATCCAAATTTACAATAGTTTGCAGTTGTAATCCATGACTAATTTTGTCTTATGCGAATGGCTATAACCTCCAAGTTTAGAGAATTAAACGGGGTTTGAAAGATTTATCTCTTTTGTTTCAATTACAACGCATATACATTGGAGAGGGACTGGGACTAGGCAAAAATTGGAAATAATGACAAAAAAATAAAACGTTTTCAAAATCCCCGTTTAGAACGACATATGACCAGGTAAGGCTAAGGATTTGGACGAAAAAACAAGAGTTTTATAGTACGTTTACATCTTGTAACTTAAATGATCATATTTCTTTCAATTTAGGGCGTGGTCAATCACGTGACCCCTAAAGTCGAGTAAATTGTCAGGAAAAAATCATTTTACATAAAAACACACAATTAGAAGCCAATATTTTAGAAAAAAAGACTTAATTTAGAAAAAATGTCCAAACCATCACACATAAGTGAGACCCATGCCTTAATTCAGGTGAGGGATATAAAAAAGGTTCGGGTACCAAAAAGTTTGCACTGCTACCCTGTTTACACTTCTTATTTCTACCGTGCTGAGTGGCTCGAATTAACGTTTGGCGCGGTAAAAGGCTCAACACCTTGGCCAGCGTACACAATTCTTTCTTTGTACGCATGCACCGTGCTAAGGAAAAACATGGCGGACGAGAAATGTCTTGAGTTCAATCGTCTAAAAAGATCTTGGGTCTTTTCGCCAGAAATTAGGAAACCGACCTTCGCTCATTTATCTTTTTAGAAGAACAGAAGATGAAGGAGATACAAGCGGTTTATTATTGCGTCCATGCTATAGCTTGCAATTCTGTAGAGCGAAGATGCTGGACATTGGCCCGCACAGATCAAGGGTTTCAGGTCGTAGAAACGACATTCACCGACAAGGATTGGTACGATAACTTTTGCGTGTCCAAAACAACAGTTGAATACATTGTGTCACGGATTGAAGACGAAATTGTTCGTCAAGATACCTCAGGCTATGAGTAATATTTTGGTTCAACACGGCAAATCGTTTAAACTTTGCATTTTACCCGACCTGGTCTAGATTTTCAGGAACGCGTACCAATTTTATCCGTGCTCGGACTACCTCGCGAGTAGGTCCGAGCACGGGTAAAATTTTGGCTCGGTACGGATAAGGCAAAATCGTTTACACGACAAAATCTATCCGTGCCGAACCAATTTTTTGGGTACGCGTACTTTTTTCATCCAAGCCGGGCCAAAATTTTTCAGCAGTGTAAATGGGGCTTAATACTCTGAACATAAATAGTTTATTTAACTCTGTATTCCTTCTGCTTAGGGCCTGTTCACATGGAGGTGGGGGACCCCAGGTAGGTGAGGTCCCCCGCCTTGGTGGGGTTACCAATCTCTCGATATATACTATCTTTCTTTTTTTCTTGACTGCTTTCACATGAGAGGTGGGGTACCTCACCTAGGCGGGTTGCCCGGACAGCCGTGCCGGGTAACCCGCTTAGGTGGGGTAAGTTTTCCCCATGTGAATGTTGAAGGAGGGGTGGGGTGATGTTTAGCTGGGCATTTAGCCATTATTAAATCAATTGAAAGGCTGACCGGACGGCTAAAAAAGTTAAGTTTAATGCCCAATATTTCGGTTAGACAGGACTAATCTTCCTCAGGAGCTACACTAAATGGAAAGGATTTTGAGCAGGGCCTGTCGGCGATGCAGCTCTCCGTTTCGTAAACGGTCGATGCCATTTTTGCGACACTAAGAAAATTTTTAAATTGTGAGCGAATTTTTCTCTACTAAATTAAAGAAAAAGGGAAATTAGCAAGTAACCACCTAGTATCGAACCCGGAACCTTTGTTTCCTGACATCCGTCTTATACCACTACACTACCAGGTCGATCCGCCAAATCTCCCCAAAATTTAATTGTACAATTGTGTGACATTCTCTCTTTTTTTTTTTTTTACACAATAATTTTATTTTCACAAACGGTTACAGATTCGCTGAAATTACATAACAGAACAGTCTACACATTACAATCTACATACTGTAACACAATCTAAAAACGTGACATTCTTAAACTTGATTATAATATAGAGTTGCCCCAAACATCAAATAAGAGCTAACCGCAAGCAAACCAGTGTGAATATGAACAATTAAGCATTTGGTGAATGCATTTTACTCCATCAACAAATAGACCTTTTTCGCTTGTACATTTTGTTTTCCCAATACAGATCATGT